>OZ024916.1:4352583-4410083 GCA_964017125.1 Flabesymbios commensalis
GTCTAGTGGGGTGAAAATAGCATAAAGCTTTAACCCCTTAAAACCCTTTAGTTCCTCACAATGCTTTAAAACATCATTTTACATCCCTGAAAACAGACTTAATTTGCCTAAAACCAAGGGGTTTAGAATGAATATTCCCATGAAACTGGTTTACCAACTCATGGTAATTTTCTTTAAATTTTAAACCACACCAAATCATCTTCATTCACTACAAGTCGAGAATTGCGACAGCAATTCGCGGCTTGTAGTGGATGAAGGTGACAATGATAAATTCAGGCCTGAAAGGGTTAAGCCCTCACGATGCATTAAAGCATCATTTTACATCCCTGAAAACAGACTTAATTATCCTACAACCACGGGTTTTTGAATGAAAATTTCCATAAAACTGGTTTACATGTTAATTTTCTTTACCTTTTTCACCCACTTAAATCATCTTCATCCACTACAAGTCGAGAATTACGACAGCAATTCGCGACTTGTAGTTGATGAAAATGACAATGTAAAGTCAGGATTGAAATGGTTAATCTGTTTTAGTAGCAGGTTAATCCCAGTTGATTGGAACGAAATATGTGGATCAATATTGGCAAATATCTGGTCAGAAATTAAACATGTGAATAATTTTAAGAAGCTGTGGATCGCGGTGAAAGTGGGTGGGTAAAAATAGCATAAAGCTTTAGCCCCTTAACCCTTTAAACGCTCGCGATGCATCAAAACATCATTTTACATCTCTGAAAACAGACTTAATTTTTCTACAACCTAGGTTTTTAGCACGAATATTCCCATGAAACTGGTTTACCAATACATGATAATTTTCTTTAAATTTTAAACCACATCGAATCATCTTCATCCACTACAAGTCGAGAATTGCGACAGCAATTCGGGACTTGTAGTGGATGAAGATGATTAAGGTAAATTCAAGCTTAAAGGTGTTAACCCTTGAGCTGCTAGGACCTTGTATATACGTTTTCAAGCATGTTTTGAGCACATGAAATATCACTATAATTGATAAAATAGTTTGTGGTTGGTGCTTAGGTAATCAAATGTGGAAAATGCGTCAGCAATTTCAGCTCGAAATGTCGATGAATAGAAAAACTAATGGTTCTTATTTTACATTATATAGCATACAACTCTCTATTAGCTTTATTCACTCTATGTGGCACTCAATGACCTTGAACTCCTTTGTTTTCATCGAGCTGGCTAATACAATGAAGTATGGGGGAGGGGTTCTTATATAACCTCTTTTTCACCGAGTGACGTCACATCATTTCACAGAATGAAGTATGGGGGAGGGGTGTTATATAACCTTGTTTTCACCGAGTGACGTCACTGCGTTTCATAGAATATTACCCCTGTGGCGTACTGGACCTGTTCATTCGTGTAGGGTGGGGGCCCTCGTGCAGTCATTAAAGCTGCCTGCTTGGAAAGTTGGAGATCGCGGGTTTGAGCCCCACTCTGGCCCCCAAGTTTCAAAGAAACAAAATGTTTCTTTCCCGCTCACTCGAAAATGTTAATAGTGTGGGGCACATCCGTGACCGAAAGGTAGCGTGCTCGGCCTCAGACTGTCGGAGCTCTAACTTCGAATCCTGTGTCTGAAGAGCAGTGTCATCTCATTCATCTCACCATCCTCATGAGGTTCTCCCGGCCCATTTTAGCCTATATGTGCACAAAAGTGGCCTAAGACCCCATTTATTTCATTTCATTGTACCACGCCCCTCTTTGGCGATACTTATGTTGCCTTCATAAGCTATCGATGACGAGTACACAGTGAAACTCGTGCAGTCGAATGTGCCATGCAAAGGCAAACAGCAGTAACTGCTCACTTGAAAAGTGAGCAGTTACTGCTGCTTGCCTTTGTAACTCTTATCTTGCACTCTTATCTTGTTGCTGTCTTTAGGGAAATCCCTTCAATTTCTCATCACAACGTCACCATACGAAACCAGGCTGTGTTATAAGACCAGACACCAGAAGCAACCTGTCATTATTTGATTAAAGGAGACCACAGAATAAGAAGATGTAAGTATTACAACTCTAGCTTCAATTATTATTCATTTATTTATCTCTCCTCTCTTATTGTATAAATAAGAATTTAAGACAACATAATACAATCAACATAATCACGATATAATATTGTAATATGTAACTGGCACAATACAGCAATTAAGATCTAGTAAGAAGAGTGACTATAGGGCATGTGTTCTGGAGTGTGTAAGGCCGTGGTCAGGATTGCGTAGGCCTACTAATACAGCACAATCTTCTGTCTCTTTGACTTGAGTTTGTCTGTGAATTTCATGTTTGAATTCAGACAATATCAGTGGAGCATCCATGTGAATCATTTTTTTGTTTTCACTATGAGACGTATATCGGTATCAGCCCATATTAACTCTGTGCTGTGGTTTCTACTATCAGACGTATATAGGTATCAGCCTATATCACGCTCTGTGCTGTGGTTTTCACTGAGAGACGTATATAGGTATCAGCCCATATAACACTCTGTGCAGTGGTTTTCACTATGATATATCGCACTAGAGTTTGCTCGAATGACGATTGGTGTCGGCTTTGTTAGCCTTATCTATATCAACATGTTAAAAAATAAAAACTTCGTTTATTTATCATGCTGTATGGAGAATACATCACATTTCCAATGAAGGTTCACACCATATTTATTGGACGAGTACTGTATTTTCCCATATCGCTTTCAAATAAACACCGCTTACATATTGCATTGCTATGTTTCTAGTAATTCAGTGTTTATAGATCTACTGCGTACAGCTAATTTCATTATTCCTCACGACTTTTTTATTTTGAAGAAATCAAAATACATAGCTGATAATAGGTAATATATAAAATCTGACATTTACATGTATTACAGGGCAGCAGTTCTGGCATTTTTTGGTTTCACGGCAGCTGGTATAACAGCCGGAAGTATGGCAGCATCCCTGATGTCCTATGCAGCTGTTGCTAATGGTGGAGGTAATACATTTCGTCGCCTCGGAGCTAAAGGATCCTATCTGACACTCGTTAGAGTGGCAGATAGGATCCTTTAGCTCCGAGGCGACGATTTATTCTTTAGAAAAACATATTGTTTTGTCCTGCATAAAGTAGTGAATATAATCAATACCATGGGGCCAAAGGCAAACTAATTGTTACTGCTTGTGTCCTTTTGTAATTACGGATTGTTTGACATGATGTGGTGACAAAATATAACAATGAAAATGAAATCATGGTATGGATGTGGATGAAGGTGACAATGATAAATTCAGGCCTGAAAGGGTTAAGCCCTCACGATGCATTAAAGCATCATTTTACATCCCTGAAAACAGACCTAATTATCCTACAACCACGGGTTTTTGAATGAAAATTTCCATAAAACTGGTTTACATGTTAATTTTCTTTACTTTTTTCACCCACTCAAATCATCTTCATCCACTACAAGTCGAGAATTATATTGGCAAATATCTGGTCAGAAATTAAACATGTGAATAATTTTAAGAAGCTGTGGATCGCGGTAGCGAGACGCGACGTCTAGTGGGTGAAAATGGCATAGAGCTTTAGCCCCTAACCCTTTAAACCCTCACGATGCATTAAAGCATCATTTTACATCCCTGAAAACATACTTAATTCTCCTACAACCACGGGTTTTTGAATGAAAATTTCCATAAAACTGGTTTACTTATACATGTTAATTTCCTTTAATTTTTTCACCCACTTAAATCATCTTCATCCACTACAAGCCGAGAATTGCGACAGCAATTCGCGGCTTGTAGTGGATGAAGATAATTATGGTAAATTCAAGCTTAAAGGGGTAAACCCTTGAGCTGCTAGGACCTTATATATACGTTTTCAAGCATGTTTGAGCACATGACATATCACTATAATTGATAAAATAGTTTGAATTTGGTGCTTAGGAAATCAAATGTGGAAAATGCGTCAGCAATTTCAGCTTGAAATGTCGATGAATAGAAACACCAATGGTTATTATTTTACAATATATATATAGCATACATACAACTCTCTATAGCTTCATTCACACTCTGTGGAACTCAATGACCTTGAACTCCTTTGCTTTCACCGAGCTGGCTAATACAATGAAGTATGGGGGGAGGGGTTCTTAAATAACATTGTTTACACCGAGTGACGTCACATCATTTCACAGAATGAAGTATGGGGGAGAGGTGTTATATAACCTTATTTTCACCGAGTGACGTCACTGCGTTTCATAGAATATTACCCCTGTGGCGTACTGGACCTGCTCATTCGTGTAGGGTGGGGGCCCTCGTGCAGTCGTTAAAGCTGCCTGCTTGGAAAGTTGGGGATCGCGGGTTTGAGCCCCACTCTGGCCCCCAAGTTTCAAAGAAACAAAATGTTTCTTCCCCGCTCACTCGAAAATGTTAATAGTGTGGGGCACATCCGTAACCGAAAGGTAGTGTGCTCGGCCTCAGACCGTCAGAGTTCTAATTTTGAATCCTGTGCCTGAAGAGCAGAGCCATCTCATTCACCTCACTATCCCCAGGTGGTTCTCCCGGCACAGTTTAGCCTATATGTGCACAAAGGTGGCCTAAAAACCCCATTATTTCATTTTATTGTACGACGCCCCTCTCTGGTGATACTTATGTTGCTTTGATAAGCTATCGATGACGAGTACACTGTGAAGTACTCGTGCAGTCGAGTGTGCCATGCAAAGGCAAACAGCAGTAGCTGCTTACTTGAAAAGTAAGCAGTTACTGCTGATTGCCTTTGTATCTCTTATCTTGCACTCTTATCTTGTTACTGTCTTTAGGGAAATCCCTTCAATTTCTCATCACAACGTCACCATACGAAATCGGCTATGTGTTATAAGACCAGAGATCAGCCACAACCTGTCATTATTTGATTAAAGGAGACCACAGAATAGGAAGATGTAAGTATTACAACTCTAGCTTCAATTATTATTTATTTATTTATCTCTCCTCCATTCATGAATAATAAGACATCGAGACAACATAATACAATCAAGATACAAAATTGTAATATGTTACGGGTATAAAAGAGTGATTAAGGCATGTGTTCTGGAGTGTGTGAGGCCATGGTCACAATTATGACTAATACAACACCTTTTTCTGTATCTTTGACTTGAGTTTGTCTATGCTTTTCATGTCTGAATTCAGTCGATATCAGTAGAATATCCATATGAATCATTTTTACATCCCATCCTCACATATGGAGATGGTATGTTCACCACAATCATGCTTGGAATATCATATACTGATATCACACTGAATGGTCATGAATGGTTTTCACCATGAGACATATAGGTATCAGCCCATATCGCACTCTGTGCTGTGGTTTTCACTATGGGCCTTATTGCTATCAGCCCATATCACACTATGTGCTGTGGTTTCCCCTATTAGACGTACATTTGTATATATGTATTAGCCCATAGCACACTCCCTGCAGTGGTTTTCATTATGAGATATAGCCTTTCAGGTGTATAAGCCGATATCGCACTGGAGTTTTGCTCGGATGACGATTGTTGTCAGCTTTGTTAGCCTTATCTATTTTATCATGTTAAAAAATAAAAACGTTGTTTATTTATCATGCTGTATGGAGAATACATCACATGTCCAATGAAGGTTCACACCTTATTTATTGGACGAGTACTGTATTTTCCCACATCGCACTCAAGTAAACACCGCTTAGATATTGCATTGCTATGTTTCTAATAATTCAGTGTTTATAGATCTACTGCGTACAGCTAATTTAATTATTCGTCACGACTATTTTATTGTCAAGAGATCACTAGATAATACATAGCTGATAATAGGTAATATATAAAATCTGACATTTACATGTGTTACAGGGCAGCAGTTCTGGCATTTTTCGGTTTCACGGCAGCTGGTATTACAGCCGGAAGTATGGCAGCTTCCCTGATGTCCTATGCAGCTGTTGCTAATGGTGGAGGTAATACATTTCGTCGGGGCTAAAGGATCCTATCTGACACTGGTTAGAGTGGCAGATAGGATCCTTTAGCTCCGAGGCGACGATTTATTCTTTAGCAAAACATATTGTTTTGTCCTGCATAAAGTAGTGAATATAATCAATACCATGTGGCCAAGGGCAAACTAATTGTTACTGCTTGTGTCCTTTTGTAATTACGGATTGTTTGACATGATGTGGTGACAAAATATAACAATGAAAATGAAATCATGGTATGGATGTGGATGAAGGTGACAATGATAAATTCAGGCCTGAAAGGGTTAACCCCTCACGATGCATTAAAGCATCATTTTACATCCCTGAAAACAGACCTAATTATCCTACAACCACGGGTTTTTGAATGAAAATTTCCATAAAACTGGTTTACATGTTAATTTTCTTTACTTTTTTCACCCACTCAAATCATCTTCATCCACTACAAGTCGAGAATTACGACAGCAATTCGCGACTTGTAGTTGATAAAAATGACAATGTAAAGTCAGGATTGAAATGGTTAATCTGTTTTAGTAGCAGGTTAATCCCAGTTGATTGGAAGGAAATATGTGGATCAATATTGGCAAATATCTGGTCAGAAATTAAACATGTGAATAATTTTAAGAAGCTGTGGATCGCGGTAGCGAGACGCGACGTCTAGTGGGTGAAAATGGCATAGAGCTTTAGCCCCTAACCCTTTAAACCCTCACGATGCATTAAAGCATCATTTTACATCCCTGAAAACATACTTAATTCTCCTACAACCACGGGTTTTTGAATGAAAATTTCCATAAAACTGGTTTACTTATACATGTTAATTTCCTTTAATTTTTTCACCCACTTAAATCATCTTCATCCACTACAAGCCGAGAATTGCGACAGCAATTCGCGGCTTGTAGTGGATGAAGATAATTATGGTAAATTCAAGCTTAAAGGGGTAAACCCTTGAGCTGCTAGGACCTTATATATACGTTTTCAAGCATGTTTGAGCACATGACATATCACTATAATTGATAAAATAGTTTGAATTTGGTGCTTAGGTAATCAAATGTGGAAAATGCGTCAGCAATTTCAGCTTGAAATGTCGATGAATAGAAACACCAATGGTTATTATTTTACAATATATATATAGCATACATACAACTCTCTATAGCTTCATTCACACTCTGTGGAACTCAATGACCTTGAACTCCTTTGCTTTCACCGAGCTGGCTAATACAATGAAGTATGGGGGGAGGGGTTCTTAAATAACATTGTTTACACCGAGTGACGTCACATCATTTCACAGAATGAAGTATGGGGGAGAGGTGTTATATAACCTTGTTTTCACCGAGTGACGTCACTGCGTTTCATAGAATATTACCCCTGTGGCGTACTGGACCTGCTCATTCGTGTAGGGTGGGGGCCCTCGTGCAGTCGTTAAAGCTGCCTGCTTGGAAAGTTGGGGATCGCGGGTTTGAGCCCCACTCTGGCCCCCAAGTTTCGAAGAAACAAAATGTTTCTTCCCCGCTCACTCGAAAATGTTAATAGTGTGGGGCACATCCGTAACCGAAAGGTAGCGTACTCGGCCTCAGACCGTCAGAGTTCTAATTTTGAATCCTGTGCCTGAAGAGCAGAGCCATCTCATTCACCTCACTATCCCCAGGTGGTTCTCCCGGCCCAGTTTAGCCTATATGTGCACAAAGGTGGCCTAAAAACCCCATTATTTCATTTTATTGTACGACGCCCCTCTCTGGTGATACTTATGTTGCTTTGATAAGCTATCGATGACGAGTACACTGTGAAGTACTCGTGCAGTCGAGTGTGCCATGCAAAGGCAAACAGCAGTAGCTGCTTACTTGAAAAGTAAGCAGTTACTGCTGATTGCCTTTGTATCTCTTATCTTGCACTCTTATCTTGTTACTGTCTTTAGGGAAATCCCTTCAATTTCTCATCACAACGTCACCATACGAAATCGGCTATGTGTTATAAGACCAGAGATCAGCCACAACCTGTCATTATTTGATTAAAGGAGACCACAGAATAGGAAGATGTAAGTATTACAACTCTAGCTTCAATTATTATTTATTTATTTATCTCTCCTCCATTCATGAATAATAAGACATCGAGACAACATAATACAATCAAGATACAAAATTGTAATATGTTACGGGTATAAAAGAGTGATTAAGGCATGTGTTCTGGAGTGTGTGAGGCCATGGTCACAATTATGACTAATACAACACCTTTTTCTGTATCTTTGACTTGAGTTTGTCTATGCTTTTCATGTCTGAATTCAGTCGATATCAGTAGAATATCCATATGAATCATTTTTACATCCCATCCTCACATATGGAGATGGTATGTTCACCACAATCATGCTTGGAATATCATATACTGATATCACACTGAATGGTCCTGAATGGTTTTCACCATGAGACATATAGGTATCAGCCCATATCGCACTCTGTGCTGTGGTTTTCACTATGGGCCTTATTGCTATCAGCCCATATCACACTATGTGCTGTGGTTTCCCCTATTAGACGTACATTTGTATATATGTATTAGCCCATAGCACACTCCCTGCAGTGGTTTTCATTATGAGATATAGCCTTTCAGGTGTATAAGCCGATATCGCACTGGAGTTTTGCTCGGATGACGATTGTTGTCAGCTTTGTTAGCCTTATCTATTTTATCATGTTAAAAAATAAAAACGTTGTTTATTTATCATGCTGTATGGAGAATACATCACATGTCCAATGAAGGTTCACACCTTATTTATTGGACGAGTACTGTATTTTCCCACATCGCACTCAAGTAAACACCGCTTAGATATTGCATTGCTATGTTTCTAATAATTCAGTGTTTATAGATCTACTGCGTACAGCTAATTTAATTATTCGTCACGACTATTTTATTGTCAAGAGATCACTAGATAATACATAGCTGATAATAGGTAATATATAAAATCTGATATTTACATGTGTTACAGGGCAGCAGTTCTGGCATTTTTCGGTTTCACGGCAGCTGGTATTACAGCCGGAAGTATGGCAGCTTCCCTGATGTCCTATGCAGCTGTTGCTAATGGTGGAGGTAATACATTTCGTCGGGGCTAAAGGATCCTATCTGACACTGGTTAGAGTGGCAGATAGGATCCTTTAGCTCCGAGGCGACGATTTATTCTTTAGCAAAACATATTGTTTTGTCCTGCATAAAGTAGTGAATATAATCAATACCATGTGGCCAAGGGCAAACTAATTGTTACTGCTTGTGTCCTTTTGTAATTACGGATTGTTTGACATGATGTGGTGACAAAATATAACAATGAAAATGAAATCATGGTATGGATGTGGATGAAGGTGACAATGATAAATTCAGGCCTGAAAGGGTTAAGCCCTCACGATGCATTAAAGCATCATTTTACATCCCTGAAAACAGACCTAATTATCCTACAACCATGGGTTTTTGAATGAAAATTTCCATAAAACTGGTTTACATGTTAATTTTCTTTACTTTTTTCACCCACTCAAATCATCTTCATCCACTACAAGTCGAGAATTACGACAGCAATTCGCGACTTGTAGTTGATAAAAATGACAATGTAAAGTCAGGATTGAAATGGTTAATCTGTTTTAGTAGCAGGTTAATCCCAGTTGATTGGAAGGAAATATGTGGATCAATATTGGCAAATATCTGGTCAGAAATTAAACATGTGAATAATTTTAAGAAGCTGTGGATCGCGGTAGCGAGACGCGACGTCTAGTGGGTGAAAATGGCATAAAGCTTTAGCCCCTAACCCTTTAAACCCTCACGATGCATTAAAGCATCATTTTACATCCCTGAAAACATACTTAATTCTCCTACAACCACGGGTTTTTGAATGAAAATTTCCATAAAACTGGTTTACTTATACATGTTAATTTCCTTTAATTTTTTCACCCACTTAAATCATCTTCATCCACTACAAGCCGAGAATTGCGACAGCAATTCGCGGCTTGTAGTGGATGAAGATAATTATGGTAAATTCAAGCTTAAAGGGGTAAACCCTTGAGCTGCTAGGACCTTATATATACGTTTTCAAGCATGTTTGAGCACATGACATATCACTATAATTGATAAAATAGTTTGAATTTGGTGCTTAGGTAATCAAATGTGGAAAATGCGTCAGCAATTTCAGCTTGAAATGTCGATGAATAGAAACACCAATGGTTATTATTTTACAATATATATATAGCATACATACAACTCTCTATAGCTTCATTCACACTCTGTGGAACTCAATGACCTTGAACTCCTTTGCTTTCACCGAGCTGGCTAATACAATGAAGTATGGGGGGAGGGGTTCTTAAATAACATTGTTTACACCGAGTGACGTCACATCATTTCACAGAATGAAGTATGGGGGAGAGGTGTTATATAACCTTGTTTTCACCGAGTGACGTCACTGCGTTTCATAGAATATTACCCCTGTGGCGTACTGGACCTGCTCATTCGTGTAGGGTGGGGGCCCTCGTGCAGTCGTTAAAGCTGCCTGCTTGGAAAGTTGGGGATCGCGGGTTTGAGCCCCACTCTGGCCCCCAAGTTTCAAAGAAACAAAATGTTTCTTTCCCGCTCACTCGAAAATGTTAATAGTGTGGGGCACATCCGTGACCGAAAGGTAGCGTGCTCGGCCTCAGACCGTCGGAGCTCTAACTTCGAATCCTGTGTCTGAAGGGCAGTGCCATCTCATTCATCTCACCATCCCCATGAGGTTCTCCTGGCCCATTTTAGCCTATATGTGCACAAAAGTGGCCTAAGACCCCATTTATTTCATTTCATTGTGCCATGCAAAGGCAAACAGCAGTAACTGCTCACTTGAAAAGTGAGCAGTTACTGCTGCTTGCCTTTGTAACTCTTATCTTTCACTCTTATCTTGTTGCTGTCTTTAGGGGAATCCCTTCAATTTCTCATCACAACGTCACCATACGAAACCAGGCTATGTGTTATAAGACCAGACACCAGAAGCAACCTGTCATTATTTGATTAAAGGAGACCACAGAATAAGAAGATGTAAGTATTACAACTCTAGCTTCAATTATAATTCATTTATTTATCTCTCCTCTCTTATTGTATAAATAAGAATCTAAGACAACATAATTTAATCACGATATAATATTGTAATATGTACCTGGCACAATACAGCAATTAAGATCTAGTAAGAAGAGTGACTATAGGGCATGTGTTCTGGAGTGTGTAAGGCCGTGGTCAGGATCATGTAGGCCTACTAATACAACGCAATCTTCTGTCTCTTTGACTTGAGCTTGTCTGTGATTTTCATGTTTGAATTCAGACGATATCAGTGGAGCATCCATGTGAATGATTTTTTTGTTTTCACTATGAGACGTATATCGGTATCAGCCCATATTAACTCTGTGCTGTGGTTTCTACTATCAGACGTACATAGGTATCAGCCTATATCACGCTCTGTGCTGTGGTTTTCATTAAGAGACGTATATAGGTATCAGCCCATATCACACTCTGTGCAGTGGTTTTCACTATGATATATCGCACTAGAGTTTGCTCGAATGACGATTGGTGTCGGCTTTGTTAGCCTTATCTATTTTATCATGTTAAAAAATAAAAACGTTGTTTATTTATCATGCTGTATGGAGAATACATCACATGTCCAATGAAGGTTCACACCTTATTTATTGGACGAGTACTGTATTTTCCCATATCGCATTCAAATAAACACCTCTTACATATTGCATTGCTATGCTTCTAATAATTCATTGTTTATAAGTCTACTGCGTACAGCTAATTTCATTATTCGTCACGACTATTTTATTTTGAAGAAATCAAAATACATAGCTGATAATAGGTAATATATAAAATCTGCCATTTACATGTATTACAGGGCAGCAGTTCTGGCATTTTTCGGTTTCACGGCAGCTGGTATTACAGCCGGAAGTATGGCAGCATCCATGATGTCTACTGCTGCTGTTGTCAATGGAGGAGGTGATACATTTATTCTTTAGCAACACATTATTTTTTTTATTTGTTAAGTGCATAGTAGTGAATATATTCAATATCATGTGGCCATAGGCAAACTAATTCATATTATACTGTTTGTGTTCTTTTTTTAATGACTGATTGTCTGACATAATGTAATGACAAAATATAGCATCGAAAGTGTACACATTTTATGGGAAACTATTGATATATAATATAAAAGTAAAATTAACTTAACTCTTTCAGGACTTTTCTACTTGATACCCTTCAACACTAAGTAACTCAGAGTCAGTACTACCAAGGAGGTCCATATAACCTCCTTGGTAGTACATATACCAGTACAGTTAGACCTGTATACATGCCTCTAGTGTACAGGGACGTTTATTTGTAGACCTGTGTACAGTGTTGTCTACAGCATTGAAGGGCTTAATCCTACACAGTTTGCGAACCACATCTTTTGACACCAGGATCTATAGTCCTACCCAATAAGCTGTATCGTCTCATTTATACCTAACACTACATTTTTGAACACACTGTGTTGATTAAAATACAGTGGACCTATAAGCCATTAACAAAAAGGAAATACATGTATTACTACACATAGGTATTTTAAGCAATCAATTTTATCATATTTTCATTCATTTTTTGGTATGGATTGCTGCCGCAATTCTCACCTCAAAATAAATGAAAATACACTATTTTGCTAAATTTTTTTATTCACCTTATACAAAATCATACATTTATACATTCTCTCTTTATAAAATCAAAATTAACATCAATTCCATAATAAATTTTACATATTTAAAACAATTTGTGTTTCGCTCACTTCTTTGAATGAAAATATGAGAAAATACCTGGATCTTTTGAAGCATTGTCATCCCAATCATCTCACCATCCTCAGGAGGTTCTCCTGGCCCAGTTTAGCCTATATGTGCACAAAGGTGGCCTAAAGCCCTATTCATTTCATTTACGACGAAGGATTTGACTGCGAAAATAATGGGAATGAATGAAAATATGAGAAAATACCTGGATCTTCGGAAGGTTCAGCATTGTTTTTTAAACTTAACATTTTTTTGCTTGTTATAGGCGTAGCAGCAGGGGGACTGGTGGCGATATTACAATCAATTGGAGCGGCGGGACTAGGTACTGCAGCCACAGCTGCCATTTATGGGATAGGAACAACCGTTGTTTGTGGTTTAGCTGCGATTCTGGCGTTATGAACACGGAAATGTCAACATCGAGCTCCATTATGTATTAAAATGACTTTTTTTGTTGAGTAGAGAATGTTACTACCAGGAATACGCATATTCACGCTTCCCTCGATATTCACTTTTAATAGTATTAAGAATGTTAGTGGAACTTAATTACTGAAATTATCTAAACTAAACAAATTATCATTAAGAATGTGAACGGATAAAAAAATGTTGTAATAAGACTGTATGCCTTCCTGGTAATGTATAACTTTTGTATTTATATATATTTATATCTCACATGTTTTGTAACAAGAAGAAGAGAATAAATTTCATTTGGGAACAAGAGTGTTACTATAACTACTAGAATGTTAATATTGAGTTTATATTGACAGATATAGTAAATGTGAACATTTAAAGGAATCAATTGGAGCGGCGGGACTAGGTACTGCAGCCACAGCTGCCATTTATGGGATAGGAACAACCGTTGTTTGTGGTTTAATTAATTAAAAATGTTCAATTATTTAAAATAATAAAGATTTGTCTACAATATTTTTACAAGGTGATCCCCAGCAAACACGAAATGTTGAGCCAATGTTGTTTTAATGTTGGGGCAGTGCCCTAAACCATGGGCCAACATTAATGCTGTATTGGCTCAACGTCTCGTGTTTGTTGGGTCATGATATAATTATTATTATACATACTGTTTTTCCCAGCAAACAACATAAATTGAAACAATGTTGTTTGAATGCTGGTCCACTGTCTGCGACGATGGCTCAATATTGACACAATATTGGGTCAACGACTCTTATTTACTGGCTTTTGTTGTCTAGTTCAATATCATGTGTTCTTGCTTGTAGTAGTTCAAATGAATGCGTAATTGTTCGTCTAATGTCTAGACGCCGTTTAGCCCAGCAGCATTTATACAACGTTGTGTAAACGTCATTTTTACCATTATTATGGAGAGGGGTATCTAAACCAACCTGCAGAGACAATGGGTATAAGCTACGACGTCACAGACAGGGGCAGCGGACGTCACAGACAGGGAGGGTCGCACACATAAATTGGTTGAAAAGGTGGGTAGATTCTGGGACGGAGGGGTAGATTCTGGGAGGGTCGCATAATATTATAGTTGTTGAAAAGGGGATATATTCTGGGGGGGGAGGGGGATGTATATTCTGGGAGGGTAGGGTCGCACATGCATTTGTTGAAAAGGGGTATATTCTGGGAGGGAAGTATATATTCTGGGAGGGTCGCATATAGTTGTTGAAAAGGGGGGTATATTCTGGGAGGGAGGGGTAGATTGTGGGAGCCGAATACACTTCACATGATCACAATAAAAGGGGTAGATCCTGGGAGGGAGGGGTAGATTCTGGGAGCCACCATAATCTACCCCGGGGTATAGTTAAGGATCTACCCCGGCGCGTAGATTCTGGGGCGCTCACAATCTACCCGGGTATAATCTGGGGGGGGGGGGGGGATTTTTTCAGACTTTACACTGGTATTCGTTTCTACTCCAAACCACGCCCACCCCACATTTCCTCAGTAGGTAACGTGACTGAATGACGCGTCTGATTGGTTCGGAGTTCAATGATAATTGGGTCCATATGATATTATAATCCGGTGACTCTTTTCTGCTATAGAGGCCAGTTTCAACAAGCAGTACACTGTGGTACAACGCTGACTGGCTCGATGTTTTTCAAATGTTGGCAACGTTGGCCCAATATTAACTCATAGTAGGGCAGATATATCGGGTCATCTGATGCCCCTGTTGCGCTCTAGGGGGGGGGGGGTTCATGAATATTAATCTACTGTGACGTCAGAATTGTCAACTATAGGATTTGATTGGTAGTTTCCCAATTGCCCCGTCCAATCACGTGTCGCCACTGCATAAATGACGTGATTGGCTAAAACATCTCGTAGTTTCTCTCAGCGTCCCCGTGAAAACACGAGAGTTTGTTTCAAATTGTTTTAATCATGGTTGCCGAATTACTCATACGTTGGCCAAAAATTTGCAAATCATTGGCTGAATAAGTAACTGCAGCAGTTTATTTGCTGTGAAGTGTATTCCCAGTAATATTTATTTACATACTTTACTGTCCTTGTGACTGTAGGTCCGAAAAGGTTAATGCAATACAACACTTAAGGCTTATTCACAGAAAACAGTGTGAAGAAAAATTATCACTTTTTGCTAAATTCATTTCTTGCTCGCTTTCATTATGTTTCATCACAGAGATGGGTGTGAAGAAGCCATATCACATTTTCGAAGTTCTATTTTTGCTCCGCAGCGTAATGTTTTGTGTTTTGTCGCACCTGATGTCGCACCTGCATCTGCTCGAAGTACATAGCATAGCCCGATAATCCATAGGATAAATAGGAACCCTTTGATACCAGGCGATCATATTCCATGATCACTGATGATGTCGAATGTTTTAAAATCAAGTATGGAAATTTTTCTGGGTTGAGTCTTAGATTTATTGGGATGTTTGAAAACAGTAAACATAATATCGTGGTCACTTAATGAGCATGGTATAACGCCCGAACAGACATATAGTTCAGGCATAGATGTATTTATATGATCAATCGTAGACATACTACTTAAAGTAGATCGAGTGTATTTTGTTATCAGCTGTGTACAGTTTAGTAAAAGTTCAATGTGGTGAGCTGGGTTCATGGCCAGAGTTTCATCATCGGGTACTCGTAAAATGTGGGATTTATGTTCCACACGGCTTGAAATAATTAAAACACACCACTACATTATTTTCTTTGTCCGACCACTACATTCTAAGCCGGGAATGGAGAGATATTGTTTACCAAGTACAGACCAATTATCATGGTGGACATATGGTATTATAATCAGTCAGGTGTGGCCGAGTTGTTGATTATGAGTGATCCTCATTATGGTCAGATGTGTTTTAAGTCATTTCAAATCCTCCGAACTCTACATTCTTTGCTGTGAAAAATGCCTCGGCCTTCGGCCTCGACCCTTTTCACAGCTACTAATGTAGAGTTCCTCGGGCTTTATCCTATACAGAAGTGACGTGGGCGCTACAGAAGTTGAATACATGTATCAGTGTCTCTAATAAATGTCCCAATGCCATGTGATGAAAATATGAAATATAATTTATTGTTATCATTGAAAGTTAGCCGGTAAAATTGAGGGGGTAATTTGAACTAGATGGGGTAACTTGAAACTAGTTTCAGATTCAGGGTAACCTGAACAGAGGGGTAATCTGAAACGGATTTGTTTGTGGGAGGGGAAGGGGGGGTGCGGGAAACGTAGAATCGCCCGGTCGTATTTTATCATTACGTATACGTACGGAAAAATGATTGCGTACGTACGAGATAATGATTGCGTACGTACGAGATCATGATTGCGTACGTACGAGATCATGATTGCGTACGTACGAGATCATGATTGCGTACGTACGAGATCATGATTGCGTACGTACGAGATAATGATTGCGTACGTACGGGATACATTGCGTACGTACGAGATAATGATTGCGTACGGACGGGATGATGATTGCGTACGTACGGGATACATTGCGTACGTACGAGATAATGATTGCGTACGTACTTGATAATGATTGCGTACGTACGGGATAATGATTGCGTACGTACGGGATAATGATCGCGTACGTACGAGATCATGATTGCGTACGTACGGGATAATGATTGCGTACGTACGGGATACATTGCGTACGTACGAGATTATGATTGCGTACGTACGGGATCATTATTGCGTACGTACGGGATAATGATTGCGTACGTACGTGATCATTATCGCGTACGTACGGGATATTGCCATTATTTTTTTTTCTTCCCATGTCCCCTCTGGGTCTTCGTATTACGAAGACCCAGAGGGGACATAGGAAGAAAAACTCAACATTTCGTGTTTGCTGGGGATCACCTTGTAAAAATATTGTAGACAAATCTTTATTATTTTAAATAATTGAACATTTTTAATTAATTTTAATTAATTAGTAATTATTCTTCATATAAACTTATTGCCCCTGCCTAAACCTCGGCTACACGTAGCCCAGACACCTTCTCAGCTGCACGTAGCCGAGACACATACACGTAGCCGAGATCTCGGCTACGTGTAGCCGTGATACCTTACGCGTAGCCAAATCAAGGATATTAAACTAGTTATGATTTTAGGCCTATAATACGAAGACCCAGAGGGGACATGGGAAGAAAAAAAAATAATGGCAATATCCCGTACGTACGTTATCGATTTCTCTGTCATTTCTGAACCGATTTTCTTGCATAGGACATTCCAAGTTAGGCCTAGTCTATGGCTATGTGAGTATGTCCTAACAGTAACATCGGTAAAAATTTCGCGAAATTATATTCAATATTTCAAAAGTTAGACCATTTGACATGTAATAAAATGCCAGAATTAGTTATACCTGCCGTCAGATTAACTTGTAGACTATCGCATGTTTTTCGCCGATTTTTGATTCAATTCTCAACTGATTTTGATGAAATTCAGTCACGTGGCGACTACCGGAAAATTTTCATAAAAAAAATTACATAGTTTAAAAGTTAGACCCCGGTCACCATTTGACATACATGTAGTAAATTTGTAATTATGACGTCCTATAAACCCATTAAACTAGTTAAAATAAAGTTCGTTTTTTGCATTACATCATGTACATGCCAGATGGTCTAACTTTTTAGCTATACAATATTTTCCGATGAAAATTTCAAGGTGACTCGAAAATAGGCCTTGCTAAATTTCATCAAAATCGGTTAAGAATTGACTGAGAAATCGGCAAAAAACATGCGATACAAGTTAATCTGACGGCGGGTATAGATAATGTAATTAATGGGTTCACAGAGGATCCATGTCATATTTTGAATTTACTAGGGCTATACATGTCAAATGAGCTAACTTTTGTAATTCTGCATATAACTAAAAATACGAAATTTTTACCGATGTTGGGACATGACTTGGAAATGTCCTGTAGACTACAAAATGTCAGAATCGGTTGATAATTGACGGCGAAATCGACGAAAAGCATGCGCTCCATATACATGATATAATATTAATAGTGTCATAGACATAGTTGTAGTACTTAGAAAATACTACCAGCCTACATTCTGTGGAAAGTTTTTTTTGTCCCCACTTCATGGGCATGGGCGATTTTAAAGGTTAAGCTAGGCTTCAGTCATTTATTCAGTAGGCCTATGGGCCATAAAATGTGATAGCTGAATGTCGGAGTGCTGCAATAGAAACTCTTTCCCCTGCCAGTAACCTTTTTTCACTTTGCTCGGTCTCTGATTTTTTTTCATTTCTCCGCAACATCATTGAAATATAGTGGGAAGTCTTCGAAAAATCCTTCAATTTTGTATTTGAAAAAGTGTGGGAACCATGTGTTGGGGGGAATTAAAATATGATACAAAAAAAATTACACACTAAAATTTTGCATAGCGACTGAGAAAATTGGAATAAAGGCTACAATAGGGCCTACAGGGCCAGGCTACGCGCTTACAGCCTGTTTCACCAGATCCTGAGAGTAGTCTTTTTTTCAATTCGCTCGATCCCTGAGCACTTAACTTTTGAAAAAAAAATCTCTTGAGTAATTTTTCATCTTCCTCCAACATCCCTGAAAATGTGGTGGAATTTTGTTGTGTAACTTATCGAAGTCAGGTTCGACCATTGGCATTGACTAATTTGGTAGCCCCTACAGTGACATGACATGTTCCTTGGTCAAGTTTTAACCAAGCCCCCACCCACAACGATCAGTGAAAAGCAAAATCAACCCCTGTAAATTACAAAATACACAACAAAAGTAGGCCTACACAAAATTGTTAGCGATGTTGAGGGGATAATAAAATATGTTCCAAGAAAATTTAAACCCAAAGTTTTGAATAGCAGCTGAGAAAATTGACTGTACATAGACTATGTACCACTACATACAATCTAGCAGTATAGGCCCATGGCTATAGATCCCACTGTTATTTCAAATGTTCAGGCTTTGATCCTCTGACATTAATGTTTCATTTGGCACTTGGGATCTAAAAGTAGGAAAAAATAGTTTAAATTGTTTGTGCTGAAAACAGTGGCCTATTTTAACTGAAATGACAGCATAATATTGGATGTACATGTATTTTTCTTTGCCAACCCCCTTCGTGCTAAGTAAGGGGGGAGGGGGGAACTCATGATCCCCCCCCCCACTCCCTGTTGGAAACCCAGAAGTTAAACCATTTTGCAAGATATTTACATAAATATAGGCCCTACTACACCAAGTTTCCTCCAGAAACGTTTGGGTGGGGGTTCCGAAAGGGGTGTGGGTATTCATCCTTGAAAAAATAGGGTTTTAAATTATCATGCTTAAAGAGTGTATGTGCACAAATGTGGCCTAAAATCATGGAAATCCCATTAATTTATTCTTTTTCAGTATAAGCATGATAAGGCCACTATGTTTTTTTCTCTGTTTTAGATGAGCGCGCGCATTAAATTTAGGCCACGCATTACCAAAGAAAAACATAGGTTTTTTCTGCCCAGGCGCGCATTGAATTGTTGCTGATTTTTGAAAAAAAACAGTTTAATTTTGGTAGATAACAAAAACATTTCGAAAAAAACCAAGTTCATTTAAGGAAATAAAAAACTTCTTTCCAGCTATGTTTTTTTTTTCTTGTTTTTTCGTCGTCCTCATTAACTTTAAATTTAAAATAGGTCAATTTGTATTTATTTTGTCGCTCTCATTACCTTTTCCAGAATTTGTCCAATGTTTTTTTTATTTGGTCGCCCTCATTGACTTTTCTGAAAATAGTTGGAATGTTTTTTTTTCTCTTTAGATTTTGGATTTTTTCTGATCTAAAACAGAGAAATAAAAACCAGTGGCCTAAGCCTGACAACCCTGACAATTTAACACAATTAGAATAAAATTCAGTCTGTCTGCCTACATAGTGTATTCAGGAGCAAAGGTTCATTGTAATTTGAATGACAATAAATAATATAATGTAATTCTGATTGATATTTGAAGTGAATCCTAGTGAGTCCACAGCCATAAAGTTTCCACCCGGTTTAACCCTTAAAGCGCGGGAAACAATTTGGGACATCAGATTCTGAAGTCTAAATTTGATCCCAGCACTGTAATCTTGAGTAGAAAAATCATTTGATCTGCAATGTAAAGGTAAAAATATTTATAATGGCTGTAGACTCATAACATATATATCAAATGAAGCTGGAAGAACTAACTAAAACATTTATGATGATTTTAAATTGAAAAAACCCTTTGGTCCCCATGGCTTAAACAACAGTATTTAAGCGCTTGAAGGGTTGACTAACTCAAATGTACTGAAAATTATATACTGTACAGTGTACATGTACATACATGTACTGATAAATAGGTAGTTGAATATATTGATCATATTGATGCTCGCTTATCCGCATTATACTCATATTTCATGTATTTGGAGATGTTCAATTTTCATAATTTAGCAGGGCAAGTGTTAAATAACTGACATTGTTTGTTTATTGTTTGTGGAATTGTATATTCCAGTTATGAAATAATAATCAGCTTCTTTTTTTGTCATTTATTTTTTTATCAAGCTCTATATTTTTTGTATTTTTTGTATTGTTGTTACAAATTATGACATTTTTATTTTTCCAGTGTACTAAAGACATCTGAACAATGTGGGAAATATAGCCTGAAAATGTATTTCATAGTTCCTGAAACCACCTATTAGGCTTCTGAAACAGGGAGAGAAATTGAACTTATAAATTGGATGTAGGCTATCCGGTGAGTAGGCCTAAATGTAGTGCAGTTATTTCTTGTTATTTGTACTGGCAGCTGACAACTTCTCAGACAAAACATAGCTGAAGTCTGATTATTATATTTTTAACTAAATAAATTTTACCAAAAATCTTTAAAATGAACTGATGAATTCTATATTGCTAATTTGTTTTCCACAATATCAATGCAGGGTTACCACTCACCTGGAAAAAAATTCCATGCATGGAAAAATCATGGAATTTTAAAAAAAGGACATTTCCATGGAATTTTGCTTCAGTTATCCCCATTTTTTTCAATATCAGAATAAATTTTGCAGAACCTACCTGATCCATCCATGCGTTAAGTTTTCTGCAATTAACAGATTGAACATTCTTCTCACTTACCTGCTTACTCAAAATCAAAAGAATTTTAAATTGTATTGTTTAAAAAAGCAGGCCTATTTTAGCTGAAATGGAAACATAATAATATATATCACAGTCAATAATGGCTACAAGTCCCTGATTTTGTTCGCGTTGACATTTTTTCTCAGGGCATATATCACTTCTGAAGCCGCACATTTTGTTTATAGTAATGGTCTACCTACATGTATCTAGCAAGGTTTTCCAGATTTTATGCAACTACCATGACTACGGTTAATAATAACCGCAAGTTGGTCATTTTGCATTTGATTGAGTTTAAATTTCTCAGAGCATTCTCTTATATGCATTCCTGAAACCACACATTTGTTTTAAAACAAAAATTAGTATTAAATACAGTAATGTATGTATATAAATACATGTATGTATGCATGTAGATACAGTAAAATAGTCTAGCTATCTGGCACAGTCATCCAGATACATGTATCAATAGCATTGAAAAAATTAGGCTATTTTGGTGGATATATAGATGTAGATAAAAAAGTAGGTCAGAAGGCCTGGGGTGATATGAAGAAAATCAGCAGCAGGATGGAGATGAGAGAGAGGGAATGAAGGACAGAGAGAGAGAAGGAGAAAACAAAGTAGAAGAAGAATAAGTACAAAAAAAATATAAAAAAATAAGGATAGGATAATTATAGGAAGAGGAGGAAAGAAGAATTGAAGGAGGATGAAGAGGAGGATCATGAAAGAATGAAGAGGGAAAGAAAAATAGAAATATGAAGAAAAGGATAAGGAGGAGAAGGCTGGACATTGAAAATAAAGAAAAAAAAGAAGGAGAATGAAGTGGAGACTGAAGAACAGAAAAAATTGAAAGAAGAGAATAAAGGAGAGAGAAAAGAGGAAGACTAGATGAAGGATGAGAAAAAAGAAGAGGAGTATACTGTGATGCTAATGAAAGAAAGTAAATAGAAGCAGGATGAATGAGGGAGGAGAAAGGGTAGGTAGAGGAAAAGGAGAATGAAGGAATGGGACAGAGAGATAAATGGAAAGAAAAGGGAGAGAAGGAGAAGATGGAAAACAAAAAGAAGAGAGAAGAAAGTAAAATATAGAAGGATCCATGATGAAGAGAAGCTGGAGCAGGAAGGAATGGGGGGGAAAAGCAGAATGGAGGAGAAGGAGTAGAAGTAAGATGAAAGAGAAGGAATGAAGAAGAGGAAAAATGGAAGAGGATACATAGGAGGAATTGGAAGAGAAAGAACAAGAAGATGGGAGAATTAGAAAGAAAACTAAAAAGGACTGGGACTTAACCCGGAGTACCGAAATATCACGGCTCTTGTTGCCGTGCAGATTCATTATAAACATGCACCTTTTTCAATTGATATGTTTTAATTTCGCTAATGTATTGTTAGTGACTCCTTCATTTTCAGTGTATTCTTTTTAAATTTGTGTATTGTTATTATTACTATTATTAGTAATCTCTGGAAATAATAAATTGGCTAATTAGCAAGATAGCAAAGATGGCTGCAGTGGAAGGTGGAGACTCTCATATTTGCCACGCAAATATAACATCCAGTGTAAAGGATTAAATAACAATGTGATTATTCATCCTTTCTTCACAATTTTTTATAAACATTCTCTTATTTGTCACCTTCTACAGTCACCAACATTCCTCCAATCTTCATATCTTTTTTCGAAACACTGGTTCAATACATTTGAACATCGGCTAATTTTCATTTCAAAGATGGTTTAAAATTACATTTCCTTATATATATATATCAATCTAAACCCTGCCGGGGGGGGCGCTTTTTGTTTTTGTACGGTTTTGTCCGTCGCCGCTGGCACTGCCGCCACGTGTGGCCGCACCTGTAATTTCTTACCCAGATAGATCTATAAAACCGCTTCTCGGATTCATACGGTGTTCCAGATACTGATAACTAAAATTATGTCCTAAGCTGCAACAATATTTCAGGAAGTTTTAAAAAAATCTCCGGGTCATGTCGGCCATCGATCTTTATCCTTTGTCGTCAAATTAGGACCTTGTCACCCTGATAACTTCAAAGCTGCTTATCCGATATACTCAATATTCAACATACTGCATAGTAGTAATAATTCCTAGAGTAAGTCAATTTTTCACAAAGGTTGGGGAAATATCTGGGTCATGGCGGCCATCTTTATTCTTTTTGACTCAAAATTTAGCACCTTGTCATGCCCTAAAGCTGCTAGCATCTGCCTCAAAATATATTACTTGATAATTACATGTACAAATTGATTATCTGGTAAGATTATAAATAATTTACAATTTTTATTTGAAAAGTGTGAGGGGGAGTCTTCTTGGGTGTTTACATGATAAATATGTACATCTAGTTTCTCTCTATATATATAAATATAAAGAATTCACTGAGCAGTCAGTATGCCGAAAATCTGATTTTCACCAAAGTTTTCTTGGAGTATTATATGATTTATTAAGTCTCCACCCACTATGTGGTGGAGACTTATTGTTTTAGTGCTGTCTATTGTTGTTATTATTATTATTATTATTATTCAACAATTTGTCGACGTAAACGCTCTCCAGTCGCTAATATTCATACGATCTTTGCGATTTTTTTCCTGAACACCCTCTGATTGATTATCCTGCCTGAGTTCGAAAATCAGCTAATTTGCATATTCAACATGGCCGCCATGGGCTAATTTGCATATTCAAGATCAATGTAAACGCTCTCCAGTCGCCAATATTCATCCGATCTTCACAGTTTTTTTTCTGAACACCCTATGATCGATTATCCTGTCTGAGTTTGAAAATCAGCTAATTTGCATATTCAACATGGCCGCCATGGGCTAATTTGCATAATTTGCATATCCAGTTGCCAATGTTCATCAGATCCCGCAATTTTTTTTCTGAACACCGTCTGATGGATTTCCCTGGTTGAGTTCGAAAATCAGCTAATTTGCATATCCAAGATGGCCGCCATGGCACTTATGTTATATAGCCCCATCGTTACAGCATTGGCAATACACTTTTAATTGTGGAAGGTGGAGACTTTCATATTTGCCATGCAAATGTAAGATCTAGTTACTGATTTGAAAATAGGCTAATTCGCATATCCAATATGGCCACCATGGCACTTCTATAAACTTGTAGAAAGTGGAAATATTTGTCATGTATCTAATTATTATTATTCTTAAACGGTTTAACGACATAAACACTGTACAGTCCCCATTATTCATCTGATCTTCATATTTTTTTTTCTTTACTCTCTGATGGATTACCCTGGATGGGTTTGAGTGGCTAATTTGGCTCTTTTTTATAACATGACATCTTACTAGCATAGACGCTGTAGACATGATAGACGTCAATATTTATAAAATCTTCAAAAAATGTTGTTGTCAATTTTTGGGGGGATTATCCTGGTAATTTTGAAAAAATTGCTAATTTGCATATATATAACTTGATCCCCATGATCACCTGGGCTCTTCCTTACAAATTAATGTAAATGCTACCAGATCTTGAATTTAAAAATAATTCATAGCGCAAAGGGTTTACACACACGCTTGCAAATACTGGATATGGTCGCACCATAGCCTCAAACTAGCAATTTATTATACATTTTGTGACTATATTTTTTAAACTGATAGAAAGGGTTTAGAAATGAAAAAAATGTTCAGTAACGTTGGAAATATATCTACGAACAGTTTGAAAATTTTAGGATGGACAAACTAATAATAAAAAATATTTATGGTTGGTTCATTAAAAATAATTTGATCTTTTTTTGCTTACAGAATGCAACAGAGCAATAAGTGAGAAGTCTGTCCTGCTACCTCAGAAGGTTGCTAGAAATTGTGATAACACCTGAGATATACACCATATGATATTCCAAGGAAAATGATGGGTGAACTACCAATGTACCAGCCTGCTGAGCTGTCCGAAGATTATCTACGCAGACCAAATATGTCACACATTGATATTCCACCAAGGAAAGAGATCAGAGAACCCATTTCATGATTTTGAGTAACGTTGGAAATATATCTACAAACAGATTGAAAATATATCAATTGACCCGGAGTACCGAAATATCACTGCTTTTGTTAAGAAAGAAATATTCCATTTGTAATATTTTTTTGTTTTGTTTACTGTAGATCTGGTAATATTAGCGAGGTTTTATTTTTTAAGTTCATAAAAATATACGGGTCATATCTGAAAAATATCTGGGTCAGGGATAGAAAATGCCAACAGAGCACTCACTTGCTTATGTTTTTAATTGTCTGTCTGAAAATTTATGTGGCCACCCGGAACTGTATTTACAAATGATTATAACAAACATTAATTCTAAAAAATGGCATAGGAAACGGACGGTGAAGTGATGATAATAATCAATCAGCAACTAGTGTGTGCCCTAATTTTTAGCCCTATATTTTAGCCCTCTCTCGGTGGCAGATAGCCTGTGTTGATTCAATTTTGCTCCAGATACCGATGTTGCATCACTAACAACTTGACATCAAAAACAACCACTTTAGTGTCATGTTTCATGTTAACTCGCCGCCTTCTAATGTGGCCACAACATCCATACCCTGACACTCACCCTGATATCTCCAGAACTTTTTCCATTCACTCTGTATTTAACTTACTAAATACTAGTATAAATTTCTAGGCTGCATAATTTTTTCAGAAAGTTTGGAAAAAAATCTGAAAAATATCTAGGTCATCAAATTCAGACCTTGTCACCCGGATTTCTATAAAACTGCGCTTCTTTAATATCCCCCGTCCGTAGGGGAAGGAGATTTTAGCCCCGCCAGGATTCCGTCAGACGTTGCGTTTTTTTGTGGCCGCAAAAACTACTGGTAATTTTTTTTGAAATTTAACATGACATTCCAAGCAGCATGGGGATGTGCAAGTGATTTTTACCGCTGGGCCCTGAGGGGTATTGTCGTCCCTGCACGCGCCGTCTCCGCCGCCGCTCGCGGTTTTTTGGCTACTACACCAACATGGTGCAACAGATTGAATTCATAATTGAAACATTTAAACCCTCCTGGCACTTTTTTTACCCAAAGTCAAAGGTTCAAATAAATTCTTGTTATCGCCATAACTTGAAAAATAATAATTGGATCTCTCCATTTTTTTACGTGAATTTACCCATGAGTACGGAGATCACATGATTAGATTTTCAGTTTTCCACCAATAATCAAAATGGCCGCCACCTGGCGATTATTATTTCTTTTTCGACTTGTTTTTTTTTGAAACCCCTTGAAACCTGGTACCGGTATATAGGTTTTCAGGGTCTGCGAGTCTATTGGCATTGTCCTTTTTCATGTGCGATCCAAACTCTTGATATAGTGGCCATCTTGATTTTATCATTGATCTTCTATTATTGGCATAACATATATTGGAAGCGGTTGTGTCAGATTTGTGGACATTTCGAGTCAGTGCATCAGCCAAGTGTGTTTGAGTGTTTTCACAGTATTTTTTAAAGATGCTACTAAAATTCAAAATGGTCCAAAGGTCCAAAATTTCAAAGTGAAAATTATTAAAATTTTGCAATCACGTTCCCCACGGTATAGAGATGATCAGATGTTTTTTCAAGGTTTTACTGAAATTCAAAGTGGATGAACTTCATATTTTTTTGTGGTCGCAAAAACGAAAAATTGAAGTCATAAATAATTCACATTTTACAATCACCATCTGGAAATGTGCAGGTGATTTTACTAAAATTTAAAATGGCCACCACAAGTGAACTTTTTAATATTTGTGACCTCAAAAACTGTTAGCCTAATTTATGGCGGGGGATGTTATAGGACTTTAGGCCTCTTGCTCACCCAGTGTTCAATATATATATATTTACTGGAGAACCTTGGGGAAAATATCCTGAGCATTGTAGCCATCTTTAATTGTTTTTAATTAAATTAAGACCCTGTCACCCCGATAACTAAAATTCTTACGCAATAAACTCAATACTCAACTTATATGATACTAGGATTAATTCCTAGACTTCGTCAATTGTTCATTAAGTTCATAAAAATATACGGGTCATGGTGGCCATCTTTAATCTTATTTCATCAAACTTGGACTTTGTTACCGTGATAACTTCAATGCCAATTATGATATATAAATACCCAATATTTGACATACCAGAGATGCCAGTTTTGAGATTTTTATGATACTGTATACCCTAAAAATGTTTTTTTTCAACCTGAAACGGGTTTTTTCGCATTCAAAAAAAAGTAAATCCGGATTTTTCCCCTTGACCCACTGGAATCTCTGCATACTGGATGGTAGTATTATTTCCTAGATTGCATAATGTTTTGGGAAAGATCAGAAAAATTTCCAGGTCATGGGGGTCATCATTAATATTCTTTCGTCAAATTATGACATTCTCACCCTGATTACTTCAAAGCTGCTTGTCTGATATATAGCCTTATAGAAGTCTGCCATATATAGGCTTTTGCTCGATACATGTAATATAACTTGGTATTCACATGTATAAATTAATTATATGCTGACATAAAAAACTTAGTGAAAACTTCTATTTTAAAAGTGGCTTCTTCGATGTACTAGTTACGTTAACAGTTATTTCTTGTTATTTATAAAACAGGTGGATGTGTATCACTATTCACTATTTTCTTTATTTAGCTGAGTAATGTTATAACTTTTGCTAGAAAAAAATATTCTATTTGTAATATTTTTTTGTTTTGTTTACTGTAGATCCGGCAATATTAGCGAGGTTTTATTTTTCGCGAGGAGGACAATTTAAGAATCTTGCTAAAATTATTATTATACTAGCGCTACTATCATCTAAATTGATAATTCGCAAATTCTAGACTTCATGAAAAGTTACAAAATCACGAATTCGCGAACATCTAAACGCGAAAATTACCAGATCTACAGTACATAAGATTTGTATTTATACGTAAGCCTACATTTAATGGGGAGTCAAATATGTTTATGTTGTTTTTCAAATACATCTAAATTATTTTCTTCGCTGAGTTTATTGTACCGGGTACTGGAAATGTTGCAAATAACACGCCTCTGAGCTAGGGACACCTGAGGATTTAGACGTGCTAGAAGACTTTCTTTTCATTTCAAATAACGCTGAAAATGATTGCCCCGAAGAAGTGAAAAACTGTATATAGTATATAAAATATAGGCCTACAGGGCTATGAAAGAAAATAAAAAAAGTTGTTTATATGATTTTACTTGTTTTGTTAATATTCATTTTGCAAAGCAGAGGGATTGATAAATACCTAAGCCAATAAGATTCGGTGCACCCCCCCCCTACTTACTTTAACTGTGACCGGAACCGGTGGTGGTTATGCTCTAACTAGTTGTCTGCTAATGGTGGCAGATATTTTCCTTTTGTGAATTGGTAGAGTAACCATAGTTTAAATGTTATCAAATGATATTTAATAATCAGTTAATGTAGAGTAGATTTGATTTAAAATAAATAAATTTAATCATAGGAATTTTTTTTTTTTGTAATTATGCATGTTTTCTTACACAGACAGAACTTGATAAATTAATTAAATTATATAAATAATTTGCTTGCTTGTTTAGACAGCCTAAATGTACACTCAGCCAAGATTATGTGGGCATACTAGGCCCTACTAGTTTTTAAAATTCGACATCCCTCCACTATCTTGATAGCAAGCTACACAATGTTGTTTTGCTGTGGTGGAGGCCCGGGGTGGAGGGAAATGAGAAGGGGAGTATGGACTAATATAATTTCATAAACAAAGATATTATTTAAAATTTTGGTTTAAAAAAAAAATGGTTTCAAACCAGCCATTATCGGAATTATATAGATGAAAACGTGCAGTCCTGTTAAAATAATAACTAGGACTATCGCCGGATCAAGGAGATGGCACAGTGGAACATACATGGCATACAGAATAAGTCTGTGATGGCAGGCCTAGCGCATACACACCCCTCACATAGGCTTATACAGTGCTCCCTTTATGGTAGGTTGTTCAGGCTGGCAGGAATCGGTTACTATGCCAACTGCACCCTCCTTACGTCAGGAGACTACAGTAACATGTATGTAAACACCCCAAATTGACAGATGGAGTCTTGTACAAGTTCGTAGACTGTATTTGGTTAGGCATTCATTCATATTGAAATGTAGAAAGAGGCCTAGCTGGCATGTCACAGGCAATGCCTACCGGGCACAGACAATACCTAGCTGTTGGATCTATTTATTTTACATCAATTTGATAGTTTGAAAATAACCGAAAAATGCAATTATTGCATTTGGTAATAGTAGTAGGCCTAGTAGGTTTATTATCTTTTAATAAAGCTAATATTATCTGGCTCATCTATTTCCGATTTAGTTATGGTGTGTAAGACTAATAGGCTAAACCCCCAGGCTGAACCTAAGCTCCCACCTACAAAACCGTTAGGCCTACGGTATTACACCTGCAATTATCTGCTGTCCAAAGTAAAGATGCTTTAATTCTTTTTTATCTCGTATAGCCTACATGCCGCAACAGTTTACCATAATTGAATAAAAACATTCCACATTGACTGCATTAATTTTGTTGAGACCAGGGCGGGGGCCCTAGGGTAGTGGTTAGCACCGCTGCCTTTCACGCCAGAGTCCGGGGTTCGGTTCCCGGTCTCGGCGGTTTGAAAGAAACAAAATTGTTTCTTCCCCATCCACGTGTGAAAGTTAGTATTGTGGGGAGCCTCCGTGACCGAGAGGTAGCGTGCTCGGCCTCAGACCGCCAGGGCGCGAATTTCGAATCCTGTGTCTGGAGGACAGTGTCATCTCAATCATCTCACCATCCTCAGGAGGTTCTCCTGGCCCAGTTTAGCCTATATGTGCACAAAGGTGGCCTAAAGCCCGATTCATTTCATTTTTTTGTTGAGACCATTCCTGTTATGGCAATGTGATGTGTTCATGCCAACACGTAACATTGCCATTGTGCCCAGATCGGTTTGCTACCTTGAGTAGTCGTCAGGGAAAACTGAAGGAGAGCTGGGGGCGAGATCGGGATAATTGTAGTGTGATTGTCTAGCCTGATACTCAAGGATCTGATGTTTGTAGCTCTTGGTAACGTGTCTAGGTACAGAGCAATTGACACTTGTTGGAAGGCCCGGGCAGCCCGGCTATAAGGCTAGCTAAATAAACAAACAAACATTGGGGCTGTCTAGCTGACTGATTCCTTTCATTCATTTTGTGGCTTCCCCAGATCTAAAAATAGATAGTCAACAACACAAAATAAAACAATAACAACAAACTATTGTTGACAAAACGCTTGCGCATGCCGGAATGAGACGACTTAAAACCTTTAATAGATGCATTATGTATCATCTTCGGATAGCGCTATGCTGACAGCGGCGTAAAACCCAAACACTTCATGATTAATTTTTCATGAATATTGCAAATACGTGCACTTGATTAATAACATTTATGTTCCAATTAGAACAGAGAATAGTGAACAGATCTTTAAATACCCCCCCCCCCCTAGAAAAAAAGGCCAGGCTTTGGGGTAAGGAAAGTCAAAATTGTTGACTGACGGCAGGTTGTCTTAATTTCGCTCATGTCTGGGAAACCTCGCATGTTTTATACCAGACAGTCAGTCAGAACATCCGCCGAACGTAATGGTTTGTTACATGGCCCGAGACACATCTCTGGTAAAAGTTATATAGGTCAATGTTATCATTATCTACTGGACTGCCCCCTCTATGCTGCTCAACGAGAAAGACTACTGATTGCAATTAGAAATATCATCGCTCCTACTCTACATCCGGCTACATTACCCTAACCAAAGACCACATCACATGAAAATATTCTTCCTTTTAGAGCCACACAAAATTAAATTTTAAATTCTAATAGATTCAGACGATATAATAATATAAATTAACCTTATCGATAATCAAGTACAATTTGTAAGGCTAATATAACATGGAGCTTCGATATTTTTTTTATGTCAAATTAAAGTCACGTGACACTTGGCTGTTTATTAAATTCATGTTATTGATTTGTATTGTATTGTATTGTTCTGCACTTTGTATTGTATATAACTATTATGAATATGTGGAGAACTCCTCGTCCAGCGCTAATTCAATCCAGTTGAAATAAATATGTTTATAATGTTGGTTCGACGTTAGAATGATTTAATCCCTTAGCAGTCAAATCTTTTAGTTGAAATGTTCACCCATTTGAAGTTTTTTTTTCGCTGACGCGATCCATAACCTCAAGTGAATGAAAATTGACATGATGAAGGTAAACGATTTTGAAAACTTCTTGATTGATGTCACGTTTTAATCTTTAACATGTTTAAACAGTGGTACTAGAAGTGAAAATCGGAATGCAATCGGGACCGGTGTTAATGGATTAAAGGACTTTGAGTTTTCTCAACTCGCTGGTGTCCGTTATCATTAATCTACGGTGGCTCATACCCGTCAATTTTCGCCTATTATTAAGGCGTAATAACGCCTTAATAAGGCGTTATAACGCTTTAGTAAGGCGTTATAACGCCTTAATTTAGGGCGTAATAGAGCCTTTAAAGCGTTTTACGCCTTATTAATAGTGATTAGGGCGGTAATACCCCTTATTAAGGCGTAATTACGCCTTAAATAAGGCGTTATTACGCCCTAAATTAAGGCGTCATGGGCTCACCACCATAAATAAACCGAAATCCAGGGAGGTGTCTACTAATGATGGAATCATCACACAAAATATTTTTAATGTGGCTGTACCAACCTCTATTGAAACAAAATAAAATAGAAAAAAGTTATAATTTTGTGAGTATTTAATAAGCACACGTTATCTTCTCTGTCAAGGATATCAGATATAACTGTTTTTTTATAACCTCACAGGTATACAGTGGGTTAAAATGATGTGTGTCTGTTCTGCGGAATTTAGGCAGTTTACATGTGTTTCAATGGGACTGACATTTGGGGTGGTGAGACTTTATTACGCCTGAAAATAAGACGTTTTTACGCCTTAAATTAAGGCGTTATAACGCCTTATTAAGGCGTTATAACGTCTTGTTAAGTCGTTATTACGCCTTAATAATATGGGGTTTCTCTGGAACGACAATTGGCGGGTATGAGCCACCGTACGTATTAATCGGTATGGTTGTGGTCACACTTGAGTGGTCCCTCGCGAGTGAATATTATTGTCATTGGATTCATTACTGAATCACGATGACTGAACTCATTCAAGCTAATGCTTCTACGTGTGATGCATGCATTCACAGCAAAATGTTTACGCAAATGAAAATGAAATGAATCGGGCTTTAGGCCACCTTTGTGCACATATAGGCTAAACTGGGCCAGGAGAACCTCCTGAGGATGGTGAGATGATTGAGATGACACTGTCCTCCAGACACAGGATTCGAAGTTCGAGCCCTGGCGGTCTGAGGCCGAGCACGCTACCTCTCGGTCACGGAGGCTCCCCACAATACTAACTAAAATACTAAAATGTTTACGCAATGCTTGTTAAATGTTAAACGGCTGATCCAAAATAAAGCTTGTGGAGTTATACTAGTAGAGTCACCTGGTGAGTGGATCATACGTACATGTTCGCATGTATCAAATGAGCAGCTGGAGTCACCTGGTGAATGTAACCGGCATTGACCTGCACTTGATGGCTTAAGCAATGTCTCTTCCACGTGGAACGTCACAGCCGTATTAAAACATCATAATGATGTCCCTAGCACGTGTTATAGGCGGTTATGGGGTCATATGCACACTAACGTCATAATGATGTCGTGCAAAATAAACAGCAGTAACTCCTTATTTCACCAGCGAACAGTCACTGCTCTTTTTATTTCTCAAAGCACGGAGCCAACACTGGCTCAACGTTGAACCGACATCTAAGATGTTGAGCCAGTGTTGGTGGTGTGCGTTGCTTTCTGGGTGAGATGTTATTGGAAATCATTGGACGTTTAGTGTCTTGGCCTGTACTGGCACGTGTGTAGGTGTGTGGTGTGTGTGGGACCTTATAATGCACAGGGTGACAGTAAGGTGGGGGGGGGGGGGGATACATGTGCCAAACAGTACATAATCTACACCGAGGTAGTACAGTAGGAATCTGTGTCCATATAACAGGAATAGTACAACTTGTGTTAGCTAAGATTGTACAGCCAAGCAGACCGGTCATCAGTGTACAGATAGTTTTTGTGACTGTACAGCAATGCTAGACGGAGACGTACAGCAGCAACTATACCATAAGAATTCACACAACAACAGCAGCAGCAGCAGCAGCAGCAGCAGCAGCAGCAGCAGCAGCAGCAGCAGCAGCAGCAGTAGCAGTAGCAGCAGCAGGAGGACATCAGCAATAAAGGGGAAACAAGGGTAATGCAGCAACTGACGAATTAGAGCAGCATCAGCTTTAGCAGCAGCAGGAGCAACAACAGCTATAACAAGGCAACAGGAGCAGCAGCGGCAACAGCATCATCATCACTAATAGCAAGAAAACAGTAGTAGTATCAGCAGCAGCAGGAGCAGCAGCTGCAACAGCATCATCTTCACAACTGCTAGTAGGAAAAAACAGCAGCAGCAGCATAATTCCCAACAAAAACGGGGCAACAGCAGCTGCAGCGGCAGCAACAGAATCACCAATAGCAGGGCAGCAGCGGCAGCAACATCAGCATAATCTCCGATAACAGGGCAACAGTAGCAGCAGCAACAGCAACAGCAGCCTGAGTGATGACGATGATCGAGAGGAATCCCATGTGTAAGGGGCGACTTGAGCATCTTGGTAGGCGGTGCAGCAGCATGAGCATCTGTAGGATCTACTGAAGCATCAGCAGCATCCGCCCCATTGCCGTCAGCATCATGGCGTCTGGTGGTTGTAGAGCAGTGATGGTCCGCATCTCGTCAGTGACCCACTGGCTGGCTGTATAGTGTTTGGACGGCCAGGAGAGGTGACAGTGTCCTCACGTGTCGCCAGCAACGGCCAACAAACCAGCTGGTCGTGAGCACTGAGAGTCACAGCCTGCAACGTGCAGGGCAACGTCAGCAACGGCCAACGAGCCAGTTGCTCGTAAACACTGAGATTCAGCAAGAGCCTGCAACGAGCAGGACAACGTCAGCAACGGCCAACGAGCCAGCTGCTCGTAAACACTGAGAGTCAGCAAGAGCCTGCAACGAGCAGGACAACGTCAGCAACGGCAACAAACCAGCTGGTCGTAAGCACTGAGAGTCACAGCCTGCAACGTGCAGGGCAACGTCCAACGAGCCAGCTGGTCGTAAGCACTGAGAGTTACAGCCTGCAACGTACAGGGCAACTTGCAAGGCAACGTGCAGGGCAAATCAGCAAAGACGAACAGGACAGCTGCTCATCGTGCAGGGCAAAGCTAGTAACAAGCAAGTCAACAAGAAGGGCAACGAATAAAACAACATGCAAGGTAGCATACAAGGCGACGTGCAAGACAACGTCCTGCAACTTGTAACGTACAGGTCATAGACGGGCATAGATATGGAATAACTTAACATGCCCCCACAAATACCAGCTAATATCCTGCTGTCAACAGCAGCACAACAATTAAAATATAACATGTAAAATGTCTCCATTCGTGTATGGAGGTCCTTGTAAGGCACAGTTAATTGTAGAAAGGAGACGTTGATTGCATACATCAGCAAACGTGGTGCTCTTATTGGCACTAATAGATCGCCACAAGCAACGTTGTACAACAACCTGCCATGTAACAAAACGCGTCAAAAGGCAACGCTACGCAGGAATTAAGAGAGATTATGCTATAGAGCAAGCGTCGAACATACAACGCTCAGCGCTATCAGTGAACGCGGAGAATACTCATTAGTTACCGGAATACCATTTCAACGTGACTTACAACGTCCTGAGATGTGGTTATTATAACAATCATCGAGGGTGTAGACGTTGCCGGCGTGTGGTATAATCCAGTACCTGTCGTTTCAGCCTGATGTAATAAATCTTCTCGCAAACACAAGTAATCAGCAAGAGCCTGCAACGAGCAGGACAACGACAGCAACGGTGAACAAACCAGCTGCTCATAAACACAGAGATTGAGGAAAAGTCTGCAACGCGCAGGACAACGACAGCAACGGTGATCAAACCAGCTGCTCATAAACACAGAGATTCAGCAAAAGCCTGCAACGCGCAGGACAACGACAACAACGGTGATCAAACCAGCTGCTCATAAACACAGAGATATAGCAAGAGCCTGCAACGTTCAGAGCAACTTGCAAGGTAACGTGCATGGCAAAGCAACGGGGGCTACATGTCCTTGCAGCCTGATGTACTACACACGGGTCTTTGTCGCCCTGTGATCCCACACAGGCGTTAGAGGCTGATCTACTGCCCACGGGACGGCACACGTTAGGCAGACCCCCAGCTTGCCTATGCCCTATGTCCCCTGTATCATCCCCCACAAGTCAACAAGTGGTTCACTGGTTGTGAAGGACTGACTTGCAGGCGGGCAGCACTGAGCAAACCACTATGCAGGACAAATACAATACACTACATCCCTGAGCACTCGATATAAGTAAGTAAACATAATGTACTATATCTCAGTCTGAAAACTCAATATAGATATGGTAGTAAACATAATGTACTATATCTCAGTCTGAACACTCAATATAGATATGGTAGTAAACATAATGTACTATATCTCAGTCTGAGCACTCAATATAGATATGTTAGTAAATATAATACACTACATCTCTCAGCACTCAATATAACATATGTAAGTAAACATAATATACTATATCTCAGTCTGAGCACTTGATATAGATATAGTCCTATATGTTAGTAAAGATAATGTAATGTACTATATCTCAGTCTGAGCATTCATTATAGATATATGTTAGTAAATATAATACACTACATCTCTCAGCACCCATTATAACATATGTAAGTAAATAGATTATATACTATATCTCAGTCTGAGCACTCAATATAGATATGTTAGTAAACATAATATACTATATCTCAGTTTGAGCACTCAATATAGATACTACTATAATATACTATATCTCAGTCTGAGCACTCAATATAGATACTACTATAATATACTATATCTCAGTCTGAGCACTTAATATAGATACTACTATAATATACTATATCTCAGTCTGAGCACTCAATATAGATACTACTATAATATACTATATCTCAGTCTGAGCACTCAATATAGATATGTTAGTAAACATAATATACTATATCTCAGTTTGAGCACTCAATATAGATACTACTATAATATACTATATCTCAGTCTGAGCACTCAATATAGATATGTTAGTAAATATAATACACTACATCTCTCCGCACTCAATACACCAGATGTGAGTAAACATAATATACTATATCTCAGTTTGAGCACTCAATATAGATACTACTATAATATACTATATCTCAGTCTGAGCACTCAATATAGATACTACTATAATATACTATATCTCAGTCTGAGCACTTAATATAGATACTACTATAATATACTATATCTCAGTCTGAGCACTCAATATAGATACTACTATAATATACTATATCTCAGTCTGAGCACTCAATATAGATATGTTAGTAAACATAATATACTATATCTCAGTTTGAGCACTCAATATAGATACTACTATAATATACTATATCTCAGTCTGAGCACTCAATATAGATACTACTATAATATACTATATCTCAGTCTGAGCACTTAATATAGATACTACTATAATATACTATATCTCAGTCTGAGCACTCAATATAGATACTACTATATTATACTATATCTCAGTCTGAGCACTCAATATAGATATGTTAGTAAATATAATACACTACATCTCTCAGCACTCAATATAACATATGTGAGTAACCCTAACCCAGTTATACAAATGTTATACACGGTTTCAAGCAGTTGTTAGATCAATGGAAATATCACAAAATAATTTTGATAAAACAGTTTTCGATAGATGTGTGTGTGTGTGTTGGGTGGGGGGTGGGGGGGGGTATTCTAGTCACCTTAGTTAATCCAATAATTTAGTATTGGTGATGTCTATTTTTCCTTAATGATAAAGATTTTTCATCATTCAAAGCTGGAAATTGCGGGCATCACTGAGCTGCTGGACAAATACCACATACAATCTCTGATCACTCATTATACATAACTTAACCCAGTAAACACCAAAAAAAATGTACAACATTTATACAATGTTGGACCAACGTCTAAGACGTTGGGCCGACATTGTATAAATGTTGTATACAACAAGCGTTATACACGGTTTTGATCAGGTTTTAAATCAATAGAAATATAACAAAATAATTTTGATAAAATAGTTTTTGATAGATGTGTGTGTGTGTATGTGTGTGTGTGTGTGTGTGTGTGTGTGTGTGTGTGTGTGTGTGTGTGTGTGTGTGTGTGTGGGGGGGGGGGGGGGGTTGGGTTCTAGTATATTTGGTTAATCCAATAATTCAATATTGGAGACGTCTATTTTTTCTCAAATATTTTTTTCATCTTTTGAAGCTGGAAATTGCGGAAAGCACTGATCCGCTGAATAAATATAATACACTATATCTATCTCTAATAACTAATATCTCTATCTCTAATATACCATGTGTAAGTAAATGTAATACTTTACATCTCTGTCTGAGTACTCAATATAACATATTATGTAGGTAAATATAATACACTATGTCTCTGTCTGAGCACTCAATATAACATATGGCAATATAATACACTATATATCTGTCTGAGTACTCAATATAACATATGGCGATATAATACACTATATATCTGTCTGAGCACTCAATATAACATATGGCAATATAATACACTATGTCTCTGTCTCAGCACTCAATATAACATATGGCAATATAATGTACTATATATCTGTCTGATGACTCAATATAACATATGGCAATATAATACACTATATATCTGTCTCAGCACTCAATATAACATATGGCAATATAATACACTATGTCTCTGTCTGAGCACTCAATATAACATATGGCAATATAATACACTATATATCTGTCTAAGCACTCAATATAACATATGGCAATATAATACACTATATATCTGTCTGAGCACTCAATATAACATATGGCAATATAATACACTATATATGTGTCTGAGCACTCAATATAAAATGAAATGAAATGAAATGAATCGGGCTTTAGGCCACCTTTGTGCACATATAGGCTAAACTGGGCCAGGAGACCCTCCTGAGGATGGTGAGATGATTGAGATGACACTGTCCTCCAGGCATATGACAATATAATACACTATATATCTGTCTGAGCACTCAATATACCATATGGCAATATACCATATAATACCCTACATCTCTGTCTGAGTACTCAATATAACATATTATGTAGGTAAATAGAATACACTATGTATCTGAGCACTCAATATAACATATGGCAATATAATACACTATATATCTGTCTGATGACTCAATATGACATATGGCAATATAATACACTATATATCTGTCTGAGCACTCAATATAACATATGGCAATATAATACACTATATATCTGTCTGAGCACTCAATATAACATATGGCAATATAATACACTATATATCTGTCTGAGCACTCAATATAACATATGGCAATATAATACACTATATCTCTGTCTGAGGATTCAATATAACATATGGCAATATAATACACTATATATCTGTCTGAGCACCCAATATAACACATATTATTACATATCTGAGTAAACTTACCCAACGTTTGTATTACATTTATACAATGCTAGACCAACGTTGAGGACGTCGGGCTGACGTTGGATAAATGTTGTACAAATGTGTAATGGGAATACACAACATATCTTTCTCATCACTGAATATATGTAAGTACACAACCTCTCCTGATTGCAACTCTTTACTTGCTGGAAAAAATAATAACTAAGACAAATACCTAATTTAGGTAGGTAAATAAGAAAATAAGAAATAATTCATTTGTCCTTCTGGAATTGAAGATCAGCCACAACCATTTACCTACTATGTATTCTCTAGTTATACTATTAATTATCAGCGAAGGTTAATTGTAAACTGCGAATTAATTTTGTGCAAGAGCAGATTTAATTACATTTGCTATAAAATACTGATGAAGAAACAACAAAAAAGTAGGCGATACATCTCTCTGAAAGGGGTCTGCTCTTGTCCGTCTCTTCTCTGGTGACTGTCAGCTCGACACCCAGCAAACATAAGACGTTGGCCAATGTTGGTTCAATGTTGAGCCTACGTCGTGGACGTCGGGCCAACATTGAACCAGCATAAGATCAACGTCTCGTGTTTCCTGCGAAGCTGATGGCAATGTTGATGAGGCCCTTGACGGACTTACGTTGTTGTCAGTAGGCTAATACCTCGCTAAGAGAAGCACTATAAGGTTGATACAGGACGTATCATAGTGCATAATCACGCGTCAGCCCTCGAGCTACGCGCTCCCATTCAAGCCATACATCTGAATTAGGAAATACAACATTAATGGAAGCACATTAACAAATAGAATTGATTGCCATTATCAGATTATTAGTCGTATCATATTGAAGTAATAAACATAAAGTCATTGCTATTCTAATCAAATTTAATTAAAAACTGAATGGTAGAGCAGGATTGGTTGGTTCTGACAAGTGATATATAATAACATCGTCATTTGTCAGCAAATTTCAGTAGGGTGTGACTATCCCCGTATAGGGTAAATGTAATGAATCGGGCTTTAGGCCACCTTTGTTCACATGTAGGCTAAACTGGGCCAGGAGAACCTCCTGAGGATGGTGAGATGATTGAGATGACACTGTCCTCCAGACACAGGATTCGAAATTCGAGCCCTGGCGGTCTGAGGCCGAGCACGCTACCTCTCGGTCACGGAGGCTCCCCACAATACTGACTTTCACACGTGGATGGGGAAGAAACATTTTTTGTTTCGTTTCAAACCGCCTAGACCGGGAACCGAACCCCGAACTCTGGCGTGAAAGGCAGCGGTGCTAACCACTACCCTAGGGCCCCCGCCCCCCGTATAGGGTAAAGCCCGAAGAGTACTACCTTCTTAGCTTTGAAAATATTCGAGGCCGAAGGTCGATGCCTTTTTCACAGCTAGGAACACATCCGACCATAATGAAGATCCCTCATAATCAACAGCTAGGTCACACCTGACTGATTATAATACCATAGGCCTACCATGAAAATTGGTCTGTACTTGATAAACAATAACTCTCCATTCCCGACTTAGAATGTAGTGGTCAGAAAAAGCAAATAATGTAATGGTGTATTTTAAATATCGTAGACGCAGTTCTGATGATTTACACGCAGTTCTCAGTCTGTGATTTTATTATCGCCATAAACCTCAACGTTTATAACGACTGTATTCATCTTTAGTATATTTTATTACTTGGTCGAATCACTGTTAACGGGAATGAAATGTGTGTTTAAACATCAAGATTGGCAAATGTTTGGTTTCAAATTAAGCAAATAGTAGTAATTTTCAACCAGTTGTAGTTGTAGGTCGCCATAGCGAAACAAAACTTCAAGTGGATGAAAAAATTAAGTAAGGTAACATAGCACTTGAATGTTATTATGGATTTATTCCACGTTGAATAAATGTAGAAGTAAACCAGTGACTACTATAGTAGAAGTCGCATTAATCAGCGAAAAACATGCAGCCCAGGTCAAATGTGAGTTCTACTAGGCGATCACATTCGTAAAGATTCAGTATTGTGGGGAGCATTGTGTCTGGAGGGCAGTGTCATCTCATTCATCTCATCATCCCCAGGAGGTTCTCCTGGCCCAGTTTGGCCTATATGTGCCCACAGGTTGCCTAAGACCACATTTATTCATTCATTCATTCGTGACACGGACACTAAATATGGTTGACCGATTACTTAAGCTTGTAGCAGCTACATCGTCGCGTGCATGCATGTCTGTTTGTGGACCCACTTTTTTGGAGATGGTCAATATACATGTGAATAATATGATTGCCGGTACGCTGAACCTAGTTTCAACGTGCCCCCGGTATGCTGAAACTATAGTTTCAACATAACCCCCGGGGGGTAATCTGAAACTAGGGGAGGTAACTAGAAACTGGCCTTTTTCTAGTGTGAGCTTACCGGGGGGGGGGGGGGGGGTGTACGTTGAAACTAGTTTCAACTTACCCCCCGGTAAGCTGAAACTAGGTATGCTGAAAGGGGGGTAGGCTGAAACGGCTAGAGACGATTTGTAATGGACCCCACTCCTTAGAACGTTGACAATGCTGCGCAGGTGGGTGGGCCCACAACGTGTGACGTGTGTTCAGTAAATCGCTACGACCCGCCTACTTTACTCTTAGTTAATGACCAATGACACAGAAGTTATCTATAGTTTTGTTCAGTTTAAACAATCAAAACAATCAAACTGGAGTCTAGTCGCGTAATTATGCAGCACCAAGTTCTTGGCTGCACTACATCTTGCAGGGTGGGGGCCCTAGGGTGGTGGTTAGCACCGCTGCCTTTCAAGCCAGAGTTCGGGGTTCGTTTCCCGGTCTCGGCGGTTTGAAAGAAACAGAAATGTTTCTTCCTCATTCACTCGTAAAACTCAGTATTGTGGGGAGCCTCCGTGACCGAGATGTAGCGTGCTCGGCCTCAGACCGCCAGGGTTTGAATTTCGAGTCCTGTGTCTGGCGGGCAGTGTCATCTCACTCATCTCACCATCCTCAGGAGGCTCTCCTGGCCCGATTTAGCCTGTATGTGCACAAAATTGGCCTAAAGCCCGATTCCATTTCATTTTACTACACTTTGCGGCGCGACACAAACTCGATAGAGCAAAACAGTTATTTATACAGTCTTAATCATTTTGTCCAAGAAATCTATAGATTCTTTGGTTTGTCCATATTTAATACAATCAAAACATACACCTTTCAGACCCCTAGCGAGGCGATCCATAGCAAGAGCAACAGGACAGTGTTAACCAGAATACTGATGTTGACTACAGTAGCCATGTATTTATGCTAGCACCTCTATAACCAGTTTTTTTTTAATATGCTTTCAATCTTGAATTACCGATATACTGTAGATCTGGTAATATTCGCGCGGTCTTAATTTTAGCGAATTTCGCGAGGATGACAAATTCGCGAATTTAAGAATCGCGCAAAAAATATTATTATAATTGCGCTACTATCATAGAAATTAATTCGCGAATTTAAGACTTCACGAAAAGTCCCAAAATCACAAATTCGCGAAAATCTAAGCACGCGAAAATTAACAGATCTACAGTATGTTGGGATATTTTATATTTCACAAATAAGACAAATTTTCGGTCACTTGAAGTTGTGAATCGCGATAGCGAGACAAAACTTCAAGTGACCGAAAATTTAAATTGCGTAGCTCAGTGCTGTTGAGTTAAATCGCGTCTCAAGAGGGTGCGTCTGGCTCTTGAGAACATGTTTGACATTGAGTGTCGCTCTCCACCGCCAAGGGCGGGGGCCCTGGTGCAGTTGTTAAAGCTGTCTGCTTAGAAAGTCGGACTTCGCGGGTTCGAGCACCACTCTGGTCTTCATGTTTCAAAGAAACAAAATGTTACTCCCACGCTCAATCGTAAAAATTCAATATTGTGGGGAGCCACCGTGACCGAGAGGTAACGTGCTCGGCCTCAGACCGCTAGCGGTCCAATTTCGAATCCTGTGTTTGGAGGACAGTGTCATCGCATCCATCTCACCATCCTCATGAGGTTCTCCTGGCCCAGTTTAGCCTTTTATGTGCACAAAGGTGGTCTAGAACCACATCCATTTCATTTCTCAAGGGGTACGCATGGATTTGGAGAACATGTTTGACATTGAGTGTCGCTGTCTGTCGCCATGTTTGACCTTGGGTGAGTGACATTGGTCAGTGTGCGTTAGTGACCGGATGTAATGGACATGGACCCTGGTTGACCACGACGACACGATACATCCACCCAATGCTGGGCTAAGGTTGGGCCAGCGTCGTAGACGCTGGCCCAGCATTAGCCCAGCATTGGGTGGATGTCTCTCCTGTCCTGACCACTGGTCACATGTGTCCAGCAATCACGATGCCTACGAGATAAACAGAGGGATTACAATGTCATCCCTGTGTGGGAGCCCTGGGCGTGATAGGCAATTAACCCTCAGGGGCCTACAGCGCTGAAATATTTTATATTAACCGAGAGACCAAAGGTTCCAATTTGAAATCAGCATAAGCGTCTTAGTTACCTCTTTCTGCTTCATTTGAATACCTGTTCCCACTCAGGGATGACAATGCCATCCCAGTGTGGGCCCAGTGTGGGAGACCCGGGTGTGATAGGGGATTAATACTTTAACCGTCGGTGCCGTCCATATTCGTGTTTTTACATTTTATATCAGCGCATTACATATCAGCTTTTAAACCTGTTAAAGATAAAAGTGACATTAATCAGCAAGATTTGAAATGTTTTGACCTCCATTTTGTCAAATCTGAATAATTTTCCCTTACTTGAAGTTGTGGATCGCGTCAGCGAGACACAACTTCAAGTGGGTGAAAATTCAAATTGAATAATTTGGCGGCTAAAGGGTTAACACCTACAGTGCAGAAATATTTTATTCAACTCTTCCTTCATCGACTTCCCCCTGATAAAACAAAGGTTTTAATTGGAAATCAGCATGAACGTCTTAGTTACCTCTTTCCGCTTCATTTAAATACCTGTTTCCACTCAGGGATTATAATGTCACCCCTGTGTGGGAGCTCTGGGCGTGGTAGGGCGGAAATATTGTTTGGAGATCAAAGGTTTTTTTTTCAATTTGAAATCATCATAAATGTCTTAGTTTGCTCTTTCCGCTTAATTTGAATACCTATGTTATGGGTCTACGGCCATTATATTTGTTTTACTCGTTTAGTGCAGAATCTGATGTCTTAAGAAACAGAGGGATTACAGTCATCCCAGTGCGCCACCCCTGTGTGGGAGCCCTGGGCGAGATAGGGATTAAACTTTACAGCGCGGAAAGAGTTAGGAACCATGACTATGTGAATGGTCAGTCCCTTCAACCCTTACAGCACTCAAATATATTTATATAACCCGAGAGACCAAAGGTTTTAATTTGAAATCAGCATAAATGTCTTAGTTATCTCTTTCCGCTTCATATGAATACCTGTTCCCACTCAGGGATTACAGTATCCTCCCAGTGTGCCATCCCCCCCCCCCTCTCCCCTGTGTGGGAGCCCTGGGCGTAATAAGGATAAATCCTTACAGCGCGGAAATAGTTAGGAACCATGACTATGTGAATGTTGAGTCCCTTTAACCCTTACAGCAGAGACATACTGTATACAAACCGAGAGACCGAAGGTTTTTTTTCAAATGTCATCCCATCGTGTCACCCCTGTGTGGCAGCTCTGGGCATGATAGAGGATTGTCCCTTACAACGCTCAAAGAGTTTAAGTACAACAAGTAACATGTACTGTAGATCTGGTAATATTCGCGAGGTTTAATTTACGCGATTTTCGCCAGGAAGTCGCGAATTTTAGAATTACAGAAAATTATTATTATGAGCGCTACCTATCATCGAAATAGATTAATCGCGAATTCTAGACTTCGTGAAAAGTCCCAAAATCACAAATTCGCGAAAATCTAAACACGCAAAAATTACCAGATCTACAATATTTATTGCTGATGGCTCCTGTGAGAGTAACATAATTCAACAGGACAGGGGTTAACCCTTACAGCGCGGGGATAGACTTTAGTCGTCAGAATCTGACGTCTGTAGACGTCAGATTCTGACGACTATTGTCGATCCACGCGCTGTAAGAGTAAAAATATTTCTAATGGCCGTATACCCATAACACAGGTATTCAAATGAATCCGAAAGAGCTAACTAAAACATTTATGATGATTTCAAATTGAAAGAAACCCTTTGGTCTCAATAATTTATACAAAAATATATCAGCGCATTAAGAGTTTAGACCCCCCTCCCCTATGCCTCAACAAAACCTGTCTGACAGTGGAGCAATGTCCAAAATGAAACATATCTTTTCGTTGATTACTCAGTTAATTCTCAGGTAATTTTAATAAAATTTTGCAGCGCTATTTTTCTACTCATTTGGCAACTACCCTGAAAATAACTTTCAAACTGTACAATATTTGTTTACGATTTTTTAGGATAGTTATCAAATGACTTAATTTCCTGCACCTTCGTTTTCGTGGAACTGTTTTAATAAATAGCAATTTTGTTTCAAGATGACAACTGTAAATTCATATTTCAAAGAGTCAAAGACGGTATGATGTGACTGTTCTTTACCTGTGCTGTATATTTAAAAGGCAAACAGCAGTAAGGGATGTTGCGAAGTTAAAAAAAATCCAAATATTAAAGGGACCCCTTGGGATGAGAAATTTTCAATGTTGTCAATTTTGAAAATTAAATTGATATGAAGCTATATAGCCTACTGATCTTAACTGAAAATACGAAAAAGTCAAAAAACAATTTTAAAGCACCGAAAAAGTATGAAATAGTTGTATTTCTAGGTCGTATATTGCCATGTAAACAAAACAAGTCAGCAATATTCAGCACTTTACATAACATATTCCCACGTATCAGACGGTAAGATCAGAGCAGTCGCCGCTGATTGGTGTCTTATAGTCAGGACACGGGAGGACACACCTGCAGCACTGATTGTCTACCCAACGCTGGGCCGATGCCATCAACATGTGGCCCAATGCTGTGAAAACATTCAATCGTCCTTCAGGCATACAAATAGTTTGTTTGGGTTACTTCTGGTTTCATAGAAATGTTGATTACAAATATTTGTAAAAATATTAAAATTCTGAAAAAAAACATGATCTGTGGGATACACTACTTCAGTACGGAATTAAAAACGAAAATTTATTTCTCCCCAAGGAGCTGCTTTAAAAAAAAATTGGAAGTGGGTGTGTTGGTCCAGCGCTATTTTTGATAGAAGATTGGAAAACCCCTAAAAAAATAATTAAAATCTTTGATGATTATTTATTTTTGGGTAATACTGTCAAAATAAATGTGATTATATGACTTGACGTTTTCTGTCCATGTCGAGGTTGGTTTCTCCCCCCCCCCCAAAAAAAAAAATGGATACTGGGGTGGGTGGGGTAAGTTTTTTTTTGACGTCTAGAATGTTTTTAACTTTGCAAGGCCCTTAACTGCTTATATTATTTTCAAGTAAGAGCTTATTGCTGTTTGCCTTGCTGGATATAGCCTTACAATCTGATTATTCCCAATTAGCACACATGATCCCGTCAGAATATGAGCTTTCCTCGCTGTATTTTCTCAATTAACCCTTATCACGCCAGACACTGACAGTTACGATCAGACTAATTTTCACCCTTGTGCTGCTTGAGCCTTATATATCCGGTTTCTAGTAAGTTTCAGGGGAAATAAAATGACACCGAAATCCGTAAAATAGTTTGTGATAGATGCTCAGTTAATCAAAATGTTAATTTTCACACATGTTTGTTTTTCATAAATAGTCATATTTTTCGTCATTTAAAGCTGGAAATTGCGTTAGCAATTCTAGCTTCAAATGACGAAAAATACAATTGAAACAATTCAGCAGGTCTAGGGTTAACCCTAACAACGCTGAAATATTTTTGTATAAACTATGGAAACCAAAGTTTTTTTTCAATTTGAGATCATCATAAATGTTTTAGTTAGCTCTTTTCTGCTCATTTGAATACCTATGTTATCGGTCTACGGCCATATAAATATTTTAATACACCTTTTCAATAACAACACGCCACACAGTGACCAACGCTAAACTGTTTTAATCAGATAAACTGTTCACGCGCAAATTCGTGCAAGCAGTCTATTCTTTCAGTGCGGGGATCGACTTTATACGTCATAATCTGACGTCTACAGACGTCAGATTATGCCGTATAAAGACGGTCCCCGCGCTGAAAGGGTTAAGACATCAGATGATTTATGTGCTTGTTCTGTTCAAGTGAGCGGTGGCTCTGCTGGAAGTTGTTAACGCTTCAGCCTGTCACGACGGAGCAAGAGGTTTATCCCCGCTCTGGCATTCAAGTTTTTAATGCAAAGTCAAAAGTCTCATCCATTCATTTATTCATTATTTCATCGATTCATCCATTCATTATTCAACGACTGAATGAAACACTAATTACGTTCAGAAAAAAACTGAAATCCTATTTTGCTGGTCAGTCTATAGTTGGCCCGGAAGACAATTTGTAAACGGATATGTGAGTCTAATCCCGATTATGTTTTGTGGCGCCTCTGAGCTCGGATCACCGAGGACTTAGTTTATTACTATTATTATTATTATTATTGTATCATAGAAGTATTAGAGATGTTTATTAATGCTATTTTTGTATTATTAGTTCCTACTACATCTATGACATTAAAAAAACTAGACATTTTATTCACCTTGAGAATTGCTTCACATTTCCCACCTCAAGATGAATACAAATGAAGAGATTTACGTAGGTCCCAGTGCAACACCAAATTGACGGTCCATACTATTCTGTGAAACTCAATAGCCTTGACCTCTTTTGTTTTCACCGAGCTAGCTCATACAATGAAGTTTTGACGAGGGGGTCTTATATAACTTTATTTTTACCGAGTTCCCATTCAAAACAGTTTCCGGTGACATCACTGCGCTTCACAGAATATATATACGGCATCGTTGGGAAGGCGAGATGTGCTCATCTCAGCACAAGTCACCACATCAAGCCCGAGCCTTTAGGCGAGGGCTTGATGTGGTGACTTGTGCTGAGATGAGCCCATCTAGCTGTACCCAACGATGTCGTATGTATTTTCTCGTTCGAATATCTATCTAAAACGGCAAAATCAAACTGATTAGTGGAGCGTATAGGAGAGAGTGTGAGATGAGCTGACCTCACCATACGTCTCATAGTGAAAGCCAACATAATGAGTGTGAGATGAGGTGATCTCACCATACGTCTCATAGTGAAACCAACAGCATGAGTTCGGGAATCGCATTATTTGCGCTTCCCGGACACGCCGTATACGTGGCTGATATGGCTTGTAACACCAGCTGTTAAGCGTGTTTGGTGTGATGGCCGCCTGGCACGCTAACCCATCTAAACCAGATTAAAATCAGGTGACATCTGCACCAATTAAACCTTCTGCGACCCACTAGGTCCTGTAACAATTAATCCCTTTAAATCCTCACGATGCATTAAAGCTCACTTTCAATCTTTAAAGAATGGCGTAATTTCCTACACGTAGTGTCTTTAGAAATTTTTTTTGTCAAACTGTTTAATAATAACAAAAAAATGTTCCATTTATCACCCACTCTAAGTCATCTTCATCCACTACAAGTTGAGAATTGCGACAGCAATTCACGGCTTGTAGTGAATGAAGATGACAAGGGTAAATTCAGGCTTAAAAGGGGTAAACCCTCTCGCCCTTAAAGCGCTAAAATATTTTATAAACCATGGAGACCAAAGGTGTTTTTTTCACTTTGAAATCATCATAACTATCTCAGCTGGCTCTTTCCGCTTCATTTGAATACATATTTTATGGGTCTACGGCCATTATAAATATTTCATTTCTTTCGGCGCGGTAACTGACTTCAGACGTCAAAATCTGACGTCTACAGACGTCAGATTCTGACGTCGAAAGTCGATCTCGGCACTGTAATGGTGAAACCCCCTGTTTCCCACAAGCTCCTGAACAAAACACAAAATAAATCATTTGAGCCGGCTATGATTATATATTTCCATCAGCATATTACCAGCTTTTTAACATTGCACGTTAAAGACAAAACGTTAGATTAATTAACAAGATTAAAAATCGTTGACCTCTATTTTGTCAAATCGGAGTGTGTGATATTTGTTTTATACCGATATACGTCTCATTCTCAAAACCACGGCACAGAGTGTGCGAATGTGAAATAACAGTCATTGGAAATAAAATGTGTGTTTATTCGTCGAGTGTTTGATGGCAAATGGGATAGATTGTAACACACTTTAATATTATGGTTCCCAGAAAGGACACAATTTCAAATGGGTGAGATTACAAATATTTAATCTGGCGTTCTAATTCATGCTCTCAGCCCCACCGTCTCATATTGCTTTGCCAACTTTTTCTGTTCGAAGATACGATGCTTAGCTGGGAAATATAGGCGTCCCAGCTTATACGATATATATTGGTCCAATGTTGTCTTAATGTTGGCCCACCATCTGTGACGCTGGCATAGCATTAAAACAAAATTGGATCAACGTCTCGTGTTTGCTGGGGTAGGCGTATACGCAGCATGTGCACTTTGAAGATGCTAAACTGTAATATTACAAAGTGGCAGTTTAGCACCTTCCTACCCGAAGGGAACGATATACTAGTATTATTTATTTTATTTTCCTCTGTTTAAAAGTTGTGGCTCTATTTTCTATTTTTCGTATTTTGAAGCTTGAATTGCGCTAACAATTTCATCTTCAAAACTCGAAAAATGTTTTATTCATAAAAACGAGCAAATTGAACTGAACAAACAATTTTATCATTTTCAGTTGACATTTTCTTTGGCTTAAATCACCAGTGAAACCGTATATTATATACAGGTCTAGCAGGACAAGGGTTATATCATATTTATCCGGGTCTAGGATGACAAGGGTTAACAACACGATGCGCGATTTATTGATCACCACACACCACGCACATAGACAGATGAAATAAATGGGGTTTTATGCCACCTGTGTCAAGATATAGGCTAAACTGGGCCAGGAGAACCTCCTGAGGATGGTGAGATGACTCATATGACACTGTCCTCCAGACACAGGACTCGAAATTTGTACCCTGGCAGTCTGAGGTCGAGCACGCCACCTCTCGGTCACGGAGGCTCCCCACAATATTGAATCTTCTCGAGTGAGTGGGTAAGAAACATTTTGTTTCTTTGAAACTTGAATGCCAGAGCGGGGTCCGGTCCCGCGATCTCCGACTTTCCAAACAGGTAGCTTTAACCCATCTTCCTGGAAGCAAGTCTTGACACAGCGAGGCCGTCAGGCCAAGCCTTGCTGAATTAGCCATACCATCCACCTATTGGGGTAGGGAGGAAAATTTAGATAATGAATATTCATTAGTTTTTCCAAAAATGTCTTTTTAATGTTGGCCCGCTGTCTGCGACGTTGGATCAACATTAATCCAACCCTCACGCACGTGTCTGGTGAGATGTGGTGGTCTGTGTCTGAGACGTTTCCGGTGAGCTACTCGGCCAGCAGACATGTGTTGTTTATTGTAGGGCCGGTGTCGTAGACAGTGGCCCCACATTAAAACAACACTCATGCCAGAGGTCGAGCTTGGGTCAAACAGAAAAAATCTTTCTTGAAAGTCCCCACTCCAATAGATGGTTTTGACACTGATTCAGCAAGGCCTCGGTCTACGACCTCGTGAGAAGCCTTGTGTGGGAAGATGCTTTAACCACTACAATGAGCCTGCTGAAGCCTGTATAAATTGCATGACATCCCAGCAAACAAAAAGCATGTGTACAACGTCGGCCCAACGTCTCCGACGTTCGTCCAACATTGTACAAATGTTGTAGAAATGTTTTGCGTTTACTGCAGGGGAATAGGACTACTTGAGGTCAAAAGGCAGTAACTGATTCTCCGTTAAGTGAGCTGTTACTGCTATTTGACGTTGAAGAACGCTTCTGATGATTGAGCACCGACGCTGTCAATATCTCCAACTGATGACGTCATAATAATGGAGTGCCTGAGCCTGGATTTGCATATTAATGGCCATAATCAGGATTAGGCGGACAGTCAATCAGTGCTAATCCCCCTGATATATTAAACCCTTTCAAGCCTGAATTTACCATGATCATCTTCATCAACTACAAGCCGCGAATTGCTTTCGCAATTCTTGACTTGTAGTGGGTGAAGATGACTTGGAAGTGGGTGAAAAATGAAAAATTGTGTTATTATTTAAAAAGTTCCATGGATATTCTCGTTCAAAAACCACTGGGTGTAGGAGTTTAAATAATTCTTCTCAGATGCAAAATGATGCTTTGATGCATCGTGGTGGTTTAATGTGTTAATGTATATTAGCCATGACACTGAGCCATTCATCCACTTCCCTCAATACAGGCAAACAGCTAGCACTAACTGCCTACTTGAAAGCAAAAATATTTTTGTATAAACCATGGAGAACAAAGAGTTTTTCAATTGGAAATCATCATAAATGTCTTAGTTGGCTTTTTCTGATTCATTTGAACACCTATGTTATGGGTCTACGGTCATTATACATAGTTTAATTCTTACAGTGCAGGGATCGACTTTAGACGTCAGAATCTGACGTCTACAGACGTCAGATTCTGACGTCTAAATTCGATCGTAGCCTGACACTGATCCACTCATCCACATCCTGCAATAGGCCTACAGACAAACAGCTGTAACTGATTACCGGAAAAGTGAGCAGTTCTTGCTGTATTTCAAAGGCACACAGCAGTAAAGGTAAAGGTGCAGGTTTATAGTCTGATATCAAGTCTGAAGACCTATCATCCGACTTTACATCTTACCTCCTAGAATTGTTCATTCGTGTGTCATTTCAACTCCACGGAGAGCATACAGTTCTGCAGCCATTTTGGCGCATTGAACTTATCGTACACATTGCCATCTCTTCCCTACCAGGTACTCATTTCACTTGAGTCGAGTGGCGCATGTGAGGGTGAAGTGCCTTGCCCGAGGACACAATCATCGAAACAATGTCCCAAAGAAGAGAATCATGATATTTCTCCGAAAACCTGCATTGTATTCTCCGTTATTTTGAAGTGACTATTTTTACCCTAACATGTTAATGACCCATATATTCAAATAGCAATGAACTATAAAAGAAAAGACAGAACACGACGGTGTTCAATGGATCAATAAGGCCAAACTGCATTTGTTCTCTGCTTTAGATCAATTCGCGCATTAAATTAAAGCAGGTGGATCATGCATGGTCAATGTCCAGAGAAGTGGAGTACACCGCAATGTAAAACTTCTGGTTCAGTGAAGCAGAACGCCCCAACAGTTTTGAGCCCGCGCATTACCAATTTTTTTCTGGTTATTTCTTCGACGCTTGCCCAACCTTAAACTAGCATCGGTTTGTCGTCTCTTGATTGTCCGGATAATTCAAACTCAGCAAAAATTGGCTAATTCAGCCATCACCAAATGTTGGCCCAATGTTGGCCTAATGTTGAGCCAGGGTCGAAGACGGTGGCTCAACATTAGGCCAACATTTGGTGATGGCTGAAATAGCATTCTATATTAACTGCTTTTAGCATAATATTATTTTGACGTCACAATCCAAAATGTGTACATTTCATGGGAGTGGATGTATTACGTTTTACCCCATACTCGCCTATCTACAGCCACGTTGTGTAGATAGAGTAGGATGGGATAAGACAAGGAAGTGAAAAAGGTAAAGGTGCAGGTTTATAATCTGATATCAAGCCTGAAGACATAACATCCAAACTTTTTACATCTGGACCTGATCATCTGTGTGCCATTTCAACTCCAAGGAGAGCATACAAGCCTGCAACCATTTCGGCGCATTGAACTTATTGTACACATTGCCATCTCTGTCCTACCAGGTACTCATTCACACCTGGGTCAAGTGAAGCATTTGAGGGTAAAGTGCCTTGCCCAAGGACACATCATGTTAACATTGTCCGAAGATTGAGAGAGAAGAAACATGATATTTCTCTGAAAATCCTGCACCAATAACGCATTTCTTTAACCCTTAAAACGCTGAATTAAATTGTGAAAAAACATCGCAACCAAACGGTTATTTTCAATTTAAATCATCAGAAATGTCTCAGTTAGCTCGTTTTGAGTCATTTGAATACCTATGTTATGGGTTTCCGGGCATTAGAAATATGTTGATTCTTGCAGTGCTGGGATCGACTTTAGTCGTCAGAATCTGACGTCTACAGACGTCAGATTCTGACGACTAAAGTCTATCCCCGCACTGTGAGGGTTAAAAGTAAACAGTTACTGCTGTTTGCCGTGATATGAACGACAAAGGCAAACAGCAGTACCTGCTGACTTTTAGCGTGAACAGTTACAGCTGTTTGTACTGATGTATGTCAAAGACAAACAGCCGTGAAAAACTGGTGCTGTGCTTTTCCTCTGCTTTTTTTCAAATGCAAACAGAAGTAACTGAAAATTAAAAGGCCCATACCCAGGCAAAAATCATCAAAAAATCGACATTCCTGATTTCTTAATTTTGACAACCATGTCAAAAATAAGAAATCCGGGAATTTCGTCTCTATATCTAGCCTAACTGGTAAATACGCAGCACAAAAATAAAAATAAACTTTTGCAGTTGTAGTCTATGGAAATGTTTACATCATATGATCATATTAAAAAGCCAAAATAAAATCACCGATTTTTTCTGATTTTAGCCTGGGTATGGACCTGTAACTATAAAGTTCATACACCCAATATCACGAACCACGTTTTTGCCATCGAAATCATATGTATTGGCTAAAATGTATTTTATTTACATACTGACTGAAATGGCAGTTGAAAAAAAAAATTGTCAGCAAACATTTTTTAAATGGCAAAAAACATGGTTTGCGATATTGAGCGTACGACCTAAAACCACCGCACAGAGTGGGATATAGGCTGATACTTATATATACGTCTCATAGCATGCATTGTGAAAACCACAGCACAGAGTGTGGTATAGGCTGATACTGATATACGTCTCACAGTGAAAACCAAAGCACAGAGTGTGATATAGGCTGATACTAATATAGCCTACGTCTCACAGTGAAAAATGAAATGAAATGAATCGGGCTTTAGGCCACCTTTGTGCACATATAGGCTAAACTGGGCCAGGAGAACCTCCTGAGGCTGGTGAGATGATTGAGATGACACTGTCCTCCAGACACAGGATTCGAAATTCGAGCCCTGGCGGTCTGAGGCCGAGCACGCTACCTCTCGGTCACGGAGGCTCCCCACAATACTGACTTTCACACGTGGATGGGGAAGAAACATTTTTGCTTCTTTCAAACCCCCGAGACCGGGAACCGAACCCCGGACTCTGGCGTGACAGGCAGCGGTGCTAACCACTACCCTAGGGCCCCCGCCCCTCACAGTGAAAATCACAGCACAGAGTGTGATATAGGCTGATGCCGATATACGTCTCACAGTGAAAAACACAGCACAGAGTGTGATATAGGTTGATACTAATATAGCCTACGTCTCACAGTGAAAGCCACAGCACAGAGTGTGATATAGGTTGATACCGATATACGTCTCACAGTGAAAACCACAGCACAGAGTGTGATATAGGCTGATACCGATATACGTCTCACAGTGAAAACCACAGCACAGAGTGTGATATAGGTTGATACCGATATACGTCTCACAGTGAAAACCACAGCACAGAGTGTGATATAGGCTGATACCGATATACGTCTCACAGTGAAAACCACAGCACAGAGTGTGATATAGGCTGATACTGATATACGTCTCACAGTGAAAACCACAGCACAGAGTGTGAAAACCACAGCACAGAGTGTGATATAGGTTGATACCGATATACGTCTCACAGTGAAAACCACAGCACAGAGTGTGATATAGGCTGATACTGATATACGTCTCAAAGTGAAAACCACAGCACAGAGTGTGACATAGGCTGATACCAATATAGCCTACGTTTTATAGTGAAAATCACAGTATAGAGTGTGATATGGGCTGATACCGATATACGTCTCACAGTGAAAACCACTGCACAGAGTGTGATATAGGCTGATAATGATATACGTCTTATAGTCAAAACCACAGCACAGAGTAAGAGTACCGCGGGCATAGTTCCCACTTCGCGCTTCGCTCTTCCGCGATATTGCCACAACGGACCAGAAGTGACGTAAAGCCACATGACATTGACGTGATGAGGGAAAAATTACATTACGTTTTAGCTCTTTGGTGTTCTGCATCAATACTTGTACTTGTAACGTTATTACCCATCCCAAGCCAGACTGGAAGCGGTGACGTCACTAATCTATTTATAGCCGATCCATGTCCAATAGCCCGCGGAATGGTACGAGCGAGCGGCTGGCGATTCCCAGCCTCGTTAATTCAGTAACGTTATGGAATATAACCCTCTGAACCCCAAAGCCGCCTTAACTCTTACAGCGCGGGGATCGACTTTAGTCGTCAGAATCTGACGTCTGTAGACGTCAGATTCTGACGACTGAAGTCGAACCCCGAACTGTAAGATTGATAATATTTATAATGATCGTAGACCCATAACATAGGTATTCCAATGAATCAGAAAGAGCTAACTTAGACATTTATGATGATTGCGAATTGAATAAAACCATTTGGCCTCATGTATAATGGCCGTAGACCCATAACATAGGTATTCCAATGAATCAGAAAGAGCTGACTATGACATTTATGATGATTTCGAATCGAATAAAACCCTTTGGTCACCATGGTTTACATGAAATACACTCAGCGCTTCAAGGGTTAAATGACGTTCTGACCCTTAGAGCGCTGAGATACTAAAATTTCATTTTAAGTTACTTAGACGTGCGCTCGTGCGATATCAAAATCAAGGATTTAAGGTTAAAAAATGAGTAATACTTGTTTACTTATTTGGCTTGATTAAAGTACGTATTTGTGACATAAAATGTACCGCAAATGCAAAAATTAAATATAACTAATTATTAAATAAAGGTATGTTGATAATACGTACGTGTGAGCCTATGGATATAAAGATATATATATATTTTATGATAAATTAAAGGAACTCCTTACGATGAGATTTTTTCAATGTTGTCAATTTTGACAATGTACTTCATATGAAGCTATATAACCTACTGATCCTGAATAAAATACAAACACATAAAAAAAACTAGTTTTATTTCCAAGACGTACATTGTCATGGCAAACTGCCCCAGATAACCACCATCTCAGACAGCATGATCAAAGCAACCACCTGATTGCATCAATAGCCGTCGCCGTTAATTGGTCTGGGAGCGCGATAATCGGGGGGTCCCCCCACAGCACTGCTGGTCTGCTCAACGCTGGGCCGTCGGCATCAACTTGTGGCTAGTATTTAACCATCCTTTAGGTCAATATACTGATATGTTAGGGTTATTGCTGGATTCTTATAAATACTGTTTTTATATTAAGAAATGTTTTTGAAAGTCATAAAAATCTGAAAAAAAAAATTAATTATCTGTTGCATACACTACTTCATTAGAAAAAATAAAAACGAAAAGTGATGTCTTTAAACTGAATCGCTTTAAGTTTACATCATACAATACATACAAATGTATACATATTTGACTAAATTAAACCAAAATAATAACTCTGAAAAAACCTTTGAAAAAGGTTAAAAGTGTCGGCTGTAAGCACATAAAGTAACAAAGTGTTATAATACGTAATGCAAATATTTGAGTTTTATTTTTAAATTCTCCATTAATTTCACATTAAAGTATCGCATTGTACCGGAAACATATACATTTCTCAACCAGTGTCAACAACGACACTTTAAGGAGGTGGGGGTCAGTGGTCAGCAAACCTATTTCTGGCGATTCTTATCAGTTAAGGCATCGCATTTTACAGATTTTGCTTCCAAAGTGAATTGCTAAGTAAAGATGTGTTGTGTCAATCGATACATCATGCTAAATCTGGTATAATAAAAAGAAAATGCCTGATATTATAGAATAAAATGCATAGTTAACCATATTGGCCGACCGTTTATAAACACCTGGGCTTTTATAAACGCACGGTCGTTTATTAATGGGCAGCCAAATATAAACGGCTGGACCCGTACTGTTTATGTATTTCATATTCCCAATACAAATATTCAAATAAATGTAATAAATAAAATACATCACGATAAAGAGGTGATTGGTTTTAATTTCTCAAGTTATAGTTAAATGTTTTATAAAATTAGGACATTTTATTTTTAAATCACAATCTACAGTTTAAGCGATATGTCTTGAAATGTGAGCATTTATCACACGTATATATTCAGAATGAATCAACATTTAACAATTATGTGGGCGTAGCTTTCGTGTGGGTAAGTTAAATAGGCCAATATGTGCACGAAAACTCGATATATTTGACAATAAGGGTGTTAACCCTATCAGCTCTCACGATGCATTAAAGTATCATTTTACATCCTTGAAAACAGACTGGATTTTCCTACAACCAAAGGTTTTAGAATGAAAATTTCCATGAAACTGGTTCACCAATACATGACAATTTTCTGTACTATTTCACCCACATCAAATCATCCTTATTCACTACAAGTCGAGAATTGCGACAGCAATTTCCGGCTTGTAGTGAATGAAGATGACAATGGTAAATTCAGGCTTGAAAGGGTTAATATATTGTTTTGATATTAGCCCTTACAGCGCGGGGATCGACTTTAGACGACAGATTCTAACTTCTAAAGTCTATCCCAGCAC
>OZ024916.1:4415083-4592583 GCA_964017125.1 Flabesymbios commensalis
ATTCCAGCATCAGAAACGTTAACCCAACAATGGTGTGATGCTGGACCAACGCCACAGGCAGTAGTTTCACCTTACAACGCTGAAGAGTTTTTGTCTAAACCATGGAGACGAAGGTTTTATTTCAATTTGCAATCATCATAAATGTCTTAGTCAGCTCTTTCTGATTCATTTCAATAGCTGTGTTATTGGTCTACGGTCGTTATATATATTTTATTTTTTCAGTGCGGGGATCGTCTTTATACGTCGGAATCTGACGTCTACAGACGTCAGATTCTGACGTATAAAGTCGGACCTCGTGCTAAAAGGGTTAACATTAAAATAACATACACTGCTCCATGAGTCTGTCCTTCATAGAGGACAGTAAGGTGTATCGACGATAATTTCGCACACGGCCACGCGCTACGCGCTCCTTCCCCATGAGGTCGGGGACCCTGGTGCAGTGGTTAAAGCTACCTGCTTGGACAGTTCGCTTGTTCGAGCCTCACTTTGGCCTTCAGGATTCAAAGAAACAAAATGTTGCTTCTCCGTTCACTCGTGAAGATGTAATGTTGTAGGGAGCCTTCTTGACCGAGAGCAGTGTTTCATCTAAGATTCAGAAGGGCATGGCGCCACCTATCATTAGGGGCACCTAATCATGCCCGCCAGGCACCCAATTAGGTGTTTCCAACTCCTACCCTCCCCAATTAAGGGCATAAACAGGATCAGTTAAGTATGTAAACATAGTCACTGTGAACACAGGTCGTTATCAGGTGCTGCGTCATAGGTGTGAGCGCGTGACATCAGTGACTGGGGTGTTTTTCATTGTCACAATGGCCTGGGTGGGTTGAATATGACGTAACAGCAGTTCAGAAAGGCATTTCACTGTCTGAATATTAGAAGGCCAACATGGCGCTCATGAAGGGCTACATGGCGCTCACAAAAGGCAACATGGCGCTGCGCCATGTTAGAAAGAGCGAGATGAAACACTGGAGAGGTAGCGTGTTCGGCCTCAGACCGCCAGGGCTCGAATTTCAAATCCTGTGTCTGGAGGGCAGTATCATTCATCTCACATCCTCAGGAGGTTCTCCTGGCCCAGTTCAGCCTATATGTTGACAAAAGTGGCCTAAAACCCTATTCATTTCATTTCCACATGACTTTAAGCGACCATTAGGCCTACCACACGCTGCTTTCAGGTATGATTTATAAGAGAGGGACGCCTGTCAAACATATCATGTGTCTCCCCTCTCGGCCTAAAGCCCGATTCATTTCATTTCATTTGCCTCCCTTCTCAATGTCGCGATATCGTTGCGTTTCGATGCGCCTCAATTCTACACATCTGAAACTGAATTTTGCAGTTTCCAGCGCGATAAAGATTCATTTGGCAGTTTCTACAGTTTCTGTCGTTTTGAGCCGTTTAAACATTAAAAAGAATCGTTTCTCTAAAGGTCAATTTATTCGTTTCTAAATCGCCTGTTCAGCTCCTGTTTATAGCGCTCTAAGGGTTAACCCTTTTAGCGCGGGGACCGTCTTTATACGTCAGATTCTGACGTATAAAGACGGTCCTCTGCATTGCGAGAATAAACATATTTATAATGGCGGTAGACCCTTAACATAGGTATTCAAATGAATCAGAAAGAACTACATAAATTTGAATTGAAAAAACCCTTTGGTTTCTTGGTTTATATACAAATATTTCAGCGCTCCAAGGGTTATTGTAGCCGCTTTTAGTGCTCCAAGGGTTGATACACCACGTGCGTGACGCACAGCCAATCAAGCCTCGATTTCAAAACGAGGACGGTGCCTTTTTTCAGCGGTCTTTTTCTCATCGCGCGGTACAGGTGCAGGTTATCAATCAGACATGCAAATGAGCTTGTAATTAGTTTTTCCTCTTTATTTACCATGCCGTGACGTGCTGTGACGTGGCGTGACGTGGTATGACGTCATGATAATTGCACATTTGCGGTCTGTTGAGAATGTTGTGAAAAAAATAGGCTGGGGAAACTTAAAAAGAGGTTTAAAGGTGATCCATCACACCTTACATGGTATAAATAATTATGTCCTTAAATGGGGTGATTGGCTATCATGTAACTCTCTCAGAGGGTCACATGATAGCCAATCACCCCATATTAGGAAACACTTGTGCCCCATCTTATGGCAACTTTGATTTATTTGTCACAAAATTATTCATACTATATAAGGGGTGATAGATCACCTTTAATTGGAAAATTACCGACGTTTAAAATACACCACTTTATTATTTGCTTTGTCCGACCACCACATTCTAAGCCGGGAATGGAGAGTTATTGTTGACCAAGTAGGCTACAGAACTAATTATCATGGTAGGCCTTTGATGCTATAATCAGTCAGGTGTGACCGAGCTGTTGATTATGAGGGATCCTCATTATGGTCGGATGTGTTTTAAGTCTGTTAAAGCCCTCGGAGTTCTACATTCTTAGCTGTGAAAAAGGCACAGCTGAGAATGTAGAGTTCCTCGGGCTTTATCCTATACTAAGTCTTTTTTTGATATTTAAAATCTCTATTTGGATAAATTCATTATTTTCTGGCAAGATAAAGTGCAATACGTGTGTTATTCATTCCTGGGGTGTTTGACTTCTGAAGTGGTGAATCCAGGGGGGGGGGGGAAGTATCCTGACCCCTTTTTTCAAAACTAAATTGACTCAACATCGATCAAAATTGCCAAGATATCGTTATTGAAACTCTAAATTGACTAGGGTAGTGCCTCAAGTTGAGGCACTACCCTAGTAAATTTAGGGGTTAAAAAGCATTGATGGCCACCTGTCTAATAATAATAATGGTGAGTTCTTATATAGCGCACATACAATGCTCTGTGTGCTTCACACATATTACCCCTGGTCACTAGACCAGCTCATTCATGTACCATTTCAACTCCCTTTTTGGAGCATACAGTCATCGTGATCATTGCGATTGTTATCCATCCCATCAGCAAAATTATTGGATTTTCAGATTTGTTTCTTTAAAATTCTTAAACAATGCACAAGAAAAAATAAAATAGGGAATTTTAATTCATCACAGCACATGAGAGATATCCCATATTCTCCCAGATGCAGGGGCTACTCTGAGATCAACAATTTCATGAAACAATTAATTTAAATACTGACAGTCAAATCTCCGCTTCAAGGCAATATTCTAATGAGATGCAAAGCGAGTATTACCAATTAATATATAAATCTGTAACCTAACAAGGATGCCCGGCCGCGCAATGATTACAGTCTCTGTATCGCGTATACATACAAACTCTTATATTGCGGACTAGATTGGAGGAGGACGTGGGCATTACCACAGCTGACATTTAAGCAGATTACAACAAGCATTCAATGGCTTGGTTCATCGAAAAGACAATGAGGTTTAGGTTTAAATTTAGTGATTTTGATTTATATCTTAACATATTGACAATTTTTACATTTTAAAATGGCCGACCGTCGTTCACAATGACACAAGCCACACTACCTGGTTTGATTGTTATATAACTCACTGTTGCATTTGTACAGGAGTCGTCTGCAACGCTGAGCATTTTAACTATATCTGGTACTACGGCTTATTTGCATCAATATTTCTTGAGCTCAAAAACAACCCTTTATTAGGCCAGAGGATTAGTACACTTGACATACAAAATTCGTTCATGCTTCCAAGGCTTTCGATGTACAAATTTAGAGAGGGAGAGGCAGCGCATCGATAGAATATCGGACTGCCACGTCTTTCATGCACGCATCCCGGGTTTGAACCGTGCTGATCTCGCAGGGGTCTTTCAGAGAAGTATTCCCTCTCAATGTGACTAGGTAATCACAGTTGCGGCCTCGTCGAGTTCAAGTTGAAACTAGTGTGTTGACGTTAATTTACAAGCTATTTAAAATAACAAAATATGTGGATCTAATCTGTTTACGTGTGAAGCTAATGTTACTTTCACAGACCAGTTAAGAGATATTACACAAGATGCTTCATCATCACAGAAACCAATCAACTGTCAAGAGGTACACTTGAATGCTTTTTCGTATGTGTGCTCAATAGATAGATATGTTATCTAGCAAAAAGTGGTAAAGATATTTGATCATCTGCGATAAGCCCATGTAAAAAGCTTTCAAAAAACCTATTTCAATTAGAAATATGCCACAATTTTCGACAAAGTTACTGAGCAATATTAAAACTGATTTGCAACAAAGTAAAAGCTTCCACCGACGGTGAATTAACATACCCAAGCATATTCCGTTGTGTATAGCATTGCGGCATTACAAAAAAATATTAATTTTGGACTACTCTGTTGCAGTACATATTTGATCTAATTATGCTTCAAATCACCAATTACTCAGTTAATGCATCAGTATTAGATTCAGAATTTGTCAGTATTTGACCGGAATATATTATTTGGTTCAAATTGCACCTGTTGGGGAATGACCCTCCTGTTAGTGTATCCTGTGCAGAAAGAAAGTGAATTCACCTGTCCTGGAGAAATTAGTACAAGCTCAAATTATTTTAGACACACGACCTCTGGTCACGATAAGGCGTTCTAGAGTATGCTCCCAAGAGTAGAAGTAACCCAGAGAGAGACATCATTAACCATAGTACCCAGTGCCGACTCCACCAAATGTTAGGCCCGAGGTGGTTTTTGTATTATGAAGCATCCCTTGTGTAATCACTCACACGTGATCTGTGGACTGCCAATAAAGCGGTCCTAGATCTAGGCCTATTATTGGGACATCTTTTCAAACTTCTGACTTCATGAGCTACTCTCATGGTTTGATGATTGTGTCACTGGCATCAATCTGCAGAAAACTCAACTCAACGGGAACCAGTTCTAAGCAACTTGGTTTGGATGACAATGTACATACATAGTACTTAGTATAAGTGTTCATCAGTTTTTTCAGCAATCTTGACTTCTGCCTTTCTAGAATGACTTCTCGCAGGTTATCTAAATTTTCAACCACTTGATGTTGTGTCTCGCGGGCATTATCATTTTTTTACCGGATAACATATTTATCTACTACTGAGCATACAATATGCAAACACATTCAAGTGTATCTGTTAACATGACTGAGTTGGTTCAAAATGTATTATGTTTTCTGTTCTCTTATTATGAAACATCATTTGTAATATTTCTTAATTTAATGATCTGTGGTAGGCTACAAGGCGTCTCTTGTAAACAGACTATCTTTGATTATGTTGTCCAGTTGAAAAAATATCACGTTACCCTTTTCCTGTATTTAGATTGGAACTGATTTACTGATACCTAGCGAAACATCTTTGTGGTTTTGAGTTGCTTGTTTCTTTCGCATAAGAAAATGAACCAAGCCATTGAATTTTTGCTGTGATCCTCTTAAATGCCAGCTATGGTAATGGAATCTATACACTGATATCTCTTATAGGCTGTGATGATTTAAAAGTTCCCCTTTTATTTGTTATTGTGCATCATTTATGGATTTAAGAAAAACAAGATATAAAAATCCAATAATTTGATGGATGGGATGCTCCATAATTACCCACCAAGATTAATTCTGGTCATTTGTTTAGCAAATATGAAACATTGCTGAAACGCACAATTGGCGCACAATGTGTGCTAATTTTATTTTATTTCAAATAACATTGACCCATCCCACCCACTTCTAAAAGTTATCAAATGTGTTTTGTAAAAGACACATTACCGTCAATATCAATTATCCTCTGTGACTGTTGTAAAATGTTTAAATGACATAAATGCATCAAACATCGTAATTAAAATTGTTCAGTTTTTACAATCGCTTTACGTCACTTTGGTCAACTATTTGGGGACCATTAACAGAACACCCATCATTCAGAAACCATCAACAATGTACTGTTTATCATAATACGCACTAAACAAAGCTCAATGTTTGAATTTTAGTTATTTCTCGAATTCGCTAAAAAAATGACCGAAAACGTATCAAAAATGTGTTTTATCGTAAATTATAAAATATCTAAGAGACATCCACATTTTTCATAGGCACTATTGGATTCCTCGTACCTAAAAACATGGGTATAGACATCAACATCGTGACTCTAGCTATGCTAGGGCCCAAGGTATAGCCAAATATGTGATTTCGATGGCGGCCATTTTGAATGTGTCATAAAACGAGGTTGAGGGGCGGGAAAAATTGAACCCCAATATTTCTGGTTTATTCGACCCCTAATAAAGTCAAAAAAACAATAAAATCAATTTTGGCAAGAACTTTTAATTTTCGGCATATTTCTGACATACCGCACCAGACTATTAGTCGATCGTGCTGGCTGGTACAGGAACGAGGCTCTCCCGTCACATCCGTCATCCGGGTATTTGCACATGCATCTCATTAGTCTTAATACAGTCCGTGGTAGATGTAGATGGGGGTCCCCATGCCTATAAATCATCACACAAATCATTATCATTCATAATTAACTCTTACAGTGCGGGGATCGACTTTAGTCGACAGAATCTGACGTCTGTGAACGTCAGATTCTGACGACTAAAGTCGATCCCTGCACTGTAAGAGTAAACATATTTATAATAGCCGTAGACACATAACATAGGTATTCAAATGCATCGGAGATAGCTAACTAAGACATCTATGATGGTTTCAAACGGTAGGATTTAAAACACTCAAATCGTTGGAAAGGATATAGAATATTGTAACATGTATGTTACTGTATCATGTTTATGTGCTCACAGTCGATACTGTCGATACTTTTAACAGTTTTTCAAACGTTTTTTTTTAGAGAAATAATATATTGATTGAATTTAGTCAAATATGTATACATCTGTATCTATCGTATGATGCAAACCTAATTTATTATATAATTTGATGATTTCAAATTGTAAAAAACCCTTTGGTTTCCATGGTATATGCGAAAAGATGTCAGCGATTTAAGTGTTAACCCTCTCAGCACAAGGTATGATATTAATTCACCTTGGGATGTGAATTGCTGCTGCAATTCCAACCCCAAGGTGAATGGAAATTATCTGCTCTCAACAAATACCGAGTATGCTACAAGAAATGCAAACTTGGAACTAGACAGGATGCACTTCGTACCCAGACGGGGAGCTGGATGTTGTTTATAGGCACGAGAAATTCTAACAAAATTGCGGCCGTTTATCATACCAGCTCGATTCGAATTTTGGATTGTTTATATATTCTTGGCGTGACCCTGAAATCTTATAGAAGTTGGGTGCACACGTTTTTTCGGCGTTACAAATTGACTGTAGAAGACGAGACAGTCCAATGCCGTCGCGCAAACATCGAACTGGTGCTTCTAGTGTTTTTTCAATAGGCAGCGGTTCAGCAGTGTCTGTGACCAGCGACCTCGCCAGCTGCCTGGAACGGACTGATTGTGGTGAATTATAGCATTGTTTACTGAACAATTTTACTTAGAAGATTCCGTGTGGTGCGACCCAGCAGCTAAAGGGTTGTGTTTGCCACTTCATCCCTTACAACGCTGAAATATTTTTGTATAAATCATGGGGACCAACGGTTTTATTTTCAATTTGAAATAGTCATAACTGTCTAAGTTTCCGCTTCATTTGATTACCTATGTTATTGATCTACGGCCATCACAATTTTTGTAATTTCTTTCAGTGTGGGGCTCGACTGTAGATTCTGACGTCTTAAGTCGGTTCCCGCGCTGACATATTAACCATCTAATCTCTACGTTCACAATCTAGCTAGCACGTTTGTACACTGACGTATCAGTGAGTGCCACAGTACGTCAACATAGTAGAGACACTGGTGAAACGAGTGAAGCACGTTTGTTGAGTCACATCGAGCACTGCGTGGCAAACACCAAATGTGATAAGAATGTCCTCGTACAAATTTAAAATGACCGCCATTTTTTCAAGAATTAGACCACTAATTTACACTTTTTTATCCAGACCCTCCAACAAAGCCAGCAAATGATGAATGATTGTTGACCCAAGTATGGTCCTATATCCCCTAATTTAAATAACAAATATATGACGGTGGTGAATGGCTGATCTCGTCATGTGACAAGCCGAATCACCCTATTATTGGTAGGGGGGGGGGGGTAGAATACCATACTTGGTCCGGATAGTTTCACTTTTTACACTTATCTGCTCCACTAAAACATTCTGCCAACGTTTGTTCTGTATCTAGACCTAATGTTGCATTATATTCCCAATCCTAGACAAATTGTGTGACCTTCCCAACGAACACAAGACACAAGATACAACACATTAGTACAACGTCAGCTCAACGGCTTTGACGTTGGCCCAACATTGTACAACATTGTCCAATGTTTGCTGGGATATGACCTTCCCAGCAAACGCAATTTTGTATAACTTTTGTACAAAGTTGGTTCAACGTCTTCCACATATACGCATGTTTTGTTTTTACTGGGTTACATTTTTAGAGAACGCCGTATATCATTAACCCTTACAGTCACAGTGTCACAGGGTCAATATATTATACGGTATCTGGTTCTAAGTCGATATATTCTAAAACAACATAGCTATATGGGCTACATAGTATATATCAGGCAATTGCGTTACGTAGTTTACGCATATAACTTTGTAAAATTGGTCGATATTTAATTAATATATAGCCTTGAAAAGAGAAAGAACAGTTACTGTTTACTTAAAAATAAGCAGTTACTGCTGTTTACTATTACCTACACAACAAACACGAACAGCAGTAACTACTTACTTAAGAAGTAAGTAGTTACTGCTGTTTGCTTTTGAGCTGCAGGATTCTCTTCTGCCATCGAGTACTGGCATACTGACCACCGAGAAATGACAAACAGCAGTAACTGCCAACTGAAAAGTAAGCAGTTATTGCTGTTTGCTTTTGAGCTGCAGGATTCTCTTCTGCCATCGAGTACTGGCATACTGACCACCGAGAAATGACAAACAGCAGTAACTGCCAACTTGAAAAGTAAGCAGTTATTGCTGTTTGCTTTTGAGCTGCAGGATTCTCTTCTGCCATCGAGTACTGGCATACTGACCACCGAGAAATGACAAACAGCAGTAACTGCCCACTTTAAAAGCAAGCAGTTATTGCTGTTTGCATTTGAGCTGCAGGATTCTCTACTGCCATCAAGTACTGGCAAACTGACCACCGTGCAAAAGACAAACAGCAGTAACTGCTTAATTGAAAAGCAAGCAGTTACTGCTGTTTGGCTTTGAGCTGCAGGATTCACTTCTGCCATCGAGTACTGGCATACTGATCACCGTGCAAAGACAAACAGCAGTAACTGCTTAATTGAAAAGCAAGCAGTTACTGCTGTTTGTCTTTGAGCGGCAGAATTCTCTTCTGTCATCGAGTACTGGCATACTGACCACCGTGCAAAGACAAACAGCAGTAACTGCTTAATTGAAAAGCAAGCAGTTACTTCTGTTTGTCTTTGAGCTGCAGGATTCTCTTCTGCCATCGAGTACTGGCATACGGACCGCCGTGCAAAGACAAACAGCATTAACTGCTTACTTGAAAAGTAAGCAGTTACTTCTGTTAACATTCTTGAATAAGATTTGGTTCAAAGCCCCTCTGAGCTTGTCATACAGGGATTTAGGCGCATTAGAAGTTTTATATATCTATCTACAGGCAGTTATATTTTAGGATTTTGAAGACGGACAGACAGACAATGTCACAATGGTTTACACATATTATTATTAAATCACACATTTAAAATTTGGACCCCCCCCCCCCTGAGCCCCTTTCGCCCAAACTAAATTGCATTATTAACCCTTTAAGCCCTCACGATGCATTAAAGCAGCATTTTACATCCCTGAAAACAGATCTAATTTTCCTACAACCAGGGGTTTTAGAACAGAAATTTCCATGAAACTGGCTTACCAATACATGTCAATTTTCTTAATTTTTAAACTACATCAAGTCATCTTATCTTCATACACTACAAGTCGAGAATGGCGTCAGCAATTCGCGGCTTGTGGTGGATGAAGATAACAATTGTAAATTCAGGCTTGAAAGGGTTAACTTCGAACAAATTTAGTTCAAATTTACTAGGGTAGTGCTTCAAATTGATATAAAATCTCAAGCCACCATTTATTATCAAGTAGCAAGTAACAAGTAATTTATTCTGAAAAAAATCCAAAGGAACAAGCAGAAAAGTGTATGCCAGGTGAGCATGCGTGGAAAAAATACATTCCAATTACATAAAAGGTGAATTATATATTATATATTATATTATTATTACATTCCCCACAAACACCAAACATCTGCACAACATTTGTAAAACGCCGGAAAGACGTTGGTCCAACACTACACAAAGGCCACACAAATGTTTTGCGTTTTTTGTGTTGTACTTTATTAAAACTTTGTATTATATATTTTACGTATGTGCTCAAGTTTTCCAATTCGACTTCGTTCTGCACATTCATTAACAGCTCGAACTTGTAACTGTTCGGTGCCCGAGAGTAAAAACAATTTAATGAGCGTTTTCGTGTATCATTAAAGTGAGAGAATTGACACAAATAATTTATTTCGTCTCCCACTCCCATATTGCAATATGTGCATATTCTGTTTTCTCTTAAAACCCGATGTCGACAACCTGCTTCAATCGGAAGCATGTGGTTTCTACACCAAATCTAGTCATCCATACACATTGAGCTTAAGGCAGGATCGTTAGATATTGTTCAAGTTTCAAAGAAGATCTAACAATTTTTTAGTTAAAACATATACTACTATACTTTGGTCCACCTGTGAGTGGGACGACCATTTCTGAAAAAAACTGATCTTTTAGGATTTGTTTTATTTTTAATTTAAAACATTGTAAACTGCATGGGATGACTTGGCTTTCCCAGATACCTGGAAAGCCACAGCCTTCTACAATATCTTTAATGACTTTTATTCATGGAGATTTATAAATATTGGCATTATACAGTTTAAATAAAAGTCAAAATAAAAGTGTTGATAGTTTTGGCGTATCATGTATTAGCTGAAAAACTTTAATATATTTGATTGACACCCTATTTATAATTTTTTGGAATCAGACCCTTTTTTTTAAATTCTGGATCCGCCCTATAACCATTACAACTCTGAAACATTTTTGTATAAACCATGGAGACCAACGGGTTTTTTAAACTTGAAATCATCATAAATGTCTTAGTCAGCTCTTTCTGCTTCATCTGAATACCTATGGTATGGGTCTACGGCTATTATATATTTTTAATATTTTTTTCAGTGCAAAGATTGTCTTTAGACGTCAAAATCTGACGTCTATACATGTCAGATTCTGTTCAAATCTTATTTTCTGGCTCAGTCCCTTTAATATGACAAAGCAGGTTTGCTCACTATTGTTACCTGTGCTCACACAATCCTCACACTGCAGAATCTCGGTTCACTGCACAGAGAACAGAGAACAAATACATCTACCGTGGCAGCTCAGCCCAACTGTGTGTCAATGCTGGGCCAGCGTCGTTGACGCTGGCCCAGCATTGACACACAGTTGGGCCGATGATTTCCTGAGTATTGATCTGTGATTGCAATGTCAGTCCTCCGTCTGCGACGCTGGAGCAACATCAAACCAGCATTGTCTCAACGTCGCGTATTTGCTGGGATCTAATGTTAAGGGTCAAGTGGAACTCGCCCGATTATCGCCTACAATCAGCTTAATATCACAGGCTGATCTCACCAAGCATGACACACTAAGTCAATGCTGGTACAACGCTGGGCCAACGTTACATACGATGAAACGACATTGTGCAAGCGTTGTGTCAGCGTGTGGTGTTTCTGGGATATCACTCTGCTGTCTCCATGGAGGGAAGAACGTTGTCTCAATGTTGGTTTAACGTTGGATCAATATCACATACGGTGGTGTAAAATCTGTTATCTTGATACGTTGGTCCAATATCGTTTTAAATCCTGACGTATGAGACATTGGCCCAATAGGTCAAACGAGGTCAAACGAGCTGTGATGATCTTTGGTTTTATTACAATTCGATAGGCGGGGGCCTGGTGCAGTGGTTAAAAATTGCCTGTTTGGAAATCGGAGATCGCGGGTTCGAGCCCCACTTTGACCTTCAAGTTTATAAATATTAAAATGTTTCTTCTCCGCTCACTCGCAAAGATTCAATATTGTGGGGAGCCTCCGTGACCGAGAGATAGCGAGCTCGGCCTCAGACCACCAGAGCTCGAATTTTAAATCCTGTGTCTGGATGGCAGTGCCATCTCTGTTATTTCACCATCGTCAAGAGGTTTTCCTGGCCCAGTTCAGCCTATATGTGCACAAAAACATGTGCACAATATGCCCTACTCTTATCGAATGACCTAAAGGGTTCTTTATAGTGCATTATACCATATAGACAGTCCTGCACAATCCAGGCCTTCGGACAGTTTGGAGCAGTTTGACTGGGTACGTGATCTTCGCACTTAATAATAGAATTATAGCCACCGTACTCACCCCCCCCCCGTAACCATCACAATTGATCTAAATGGTAATGGATACATTATAACATATTTCTAGATTATTGATTCAAATATGTACGCTTTTTATTGTATTTTTTTGTGAAATCGTGCAATAATTTTTTTTTTAGACATAATGTCATTATTTATGATTAGTATATGCGGCGTTTTACGAGATAGTATGTGTAGCTAGAAGGATATATGACGTGGTTGGCACTGCAGGTGATAATAAAATCAAGATTAAAATATAATTATTGTTCATACGTATTAACAGAACAGAACTGTAACGTTTTTTTTAAATTTGAAATAATCATAAATGTCTTAGTTAGCTCTTTCCGCTTCATATTAAATGTAATCACAGTCTGATTGTTCATAAGTATCAACAGAACAAAACTGTGACGGTTTTTTCCCATTTAAAATCATCATAAATGTCTTAGTTAGCTCATTCCTCTTCATTTGAATACCTATGTTATGGGTCTACGGCCATCATATTTTTTTATACTTTCACTTCGGGGATCGACTTTAGACGTCAGAATCTACAGACGTCAGATTCTGACGTCTAATGTCGATCACGCGCTATAAGGGTTGATCAATCACCACTTGGGATTTTCAATATTATTCTAATTAAATATAAATTTTCATCATGTAATGGCATGATGCAGATTCAAAAGAGAGCGGAATAATCATAGAAACAGATTATTGTAAATTACTGCAAAGGTTCTAATTTTTAACATGGTCAACGGATCTTCGCAATTTGAAATCATCATAAACTTAATTTAGCTCTTTTCGCATCATTTGAATACCTTAGTTATGGGTCTACAGCCGTTATAAATATTTCGCTGAAAACGACTATTGTCGTTTTTAACCCTCTCAGCTCGGGGATTTATTTTATACGTCATAATCTGACGTCTACAGACGTCAGATTATGATGTATAAAGTCGATCCCCTCGCTGTAAGGATTAAAAACGATTAAAGTAAAAGTCACTTTAAATTTTTCACTTTTGCGTCGCATGCTTTTTTTGCTAATTACTCACGCAATTGTCATGCGATTGTCATTAAATTTGGCAAACATTATTTTCTAGTCTTACGGCAACTTCCCTGAAAATTTTAAGAATAAATATTATGTAGTAATTTTGAATTATGACGCTCTATAAACCCATTGATTTCACTCAGCTTTAATACAAAATCCCACAATATGTCAAATGGTCTAGCTTTTGAAATAATGACACAAATTTCACGAAATTTTTAGGGTAAGCGCCGGAATATACTTGCAGAGATTGCTTGCAAGATTTCATGGAAATTGATCTAGAATTAACTGAAAAATCAGCGAAAAACACCCAACGCTGGTGAAAGTTGACTAGTATAGTTGTCGGGTTTAGAGGTTTAATGATCGAGGACCATGTAACTGTTGTAATGAAATGAAATGAAATGAAATGAATCGGGCTTTAGGCCACCTTTGTGCACATATAGGCTAAACTGGGCCAGGAAAACCTCCTGAGGATGGTGAGATGATTGAGATGACACTGTCCTCCAGACACAGGATTCGAAATTCGAGCCCTGGCGGTCTGAGGCCGAGTACGGTACCTCTCGGTCACGGAGGCTCCCCACAATACTAACTTTCACACGTGGACGGGGAAGAAACAATTTTTGTTTCTTTCAAACCGCCGAGACCGGGAACCGAACCCCGGACTCTGGCGTGAAAGGCAGCGGTGCTAACCACTACCCTAGGGCCCCCGCCATGTAACTGTTGTAACGCAACAGTGACGTCCGGCAGCGTATCAATCTATATGTTATATAAACATTAAGTACATGGCCTGCGGGTGATCGATATAGACGTCTTTATTTATGATTGATTTTATAGTGACTTGTAATCAGGCATGTGTAGTAGGCCCACTGTACTGTGCTTTCTTACGATATACCCACCCTGCCCTATAAGAAATGACACAGCACATAGGCCTACTTTCTCACACTTTGTGCAGTGGTTTTCACTATGATACGTATATAGTTATCAGCCCATATCGCACTCTAGCTGTAGTTTGAACAGCAAAATATGTGAATTAATATGTCATGTGTGACCTGATCATTTGAGAAAATACAAACGTTGTTCATTTTTCCTGCGATATAGGAAAATACACCACGTGTTTATTGAATAAGGTGTTCGCCTAAAGGCTCACACCTTATTAAATGAACGAGTGCTATATTTTCCCATATCGCACTCAAATGAACACCGTTTGCATATTATCATCACAGCCACTTGATTAACGAGCCTGAAAAAATATAATTAACCCTTAAAGCGCGGAAATATTTTTGTATAAATTATAGAAAACAAAAGGTTTTTCAATTTGAAACATCATAAATGTCTTCGTTTGCCCTTTCTAATTCATTTGAATACCTATGTTATGGGTGAAAGTCCTTTGTAAATAGTTTTACTATTTCAGTGCAAGTATCGACTTTAGACGTCATAGTTTGACGTCTGTACACATCAGATTCTGACGTCTAAAGTCCATCCCCGCGCTGAAAGGGTCAATGTTCAGCTGAGGTGTCTTGTCCTATAAAATATACCCATTACACCCACGTCTAAAAAATATTTATACTACCCTTAGACCAATAACATAGGTATTCAAATGAATCAGAAAGAGCTACGAAAGACATTTATGATGATTTCAAATTAAAAAAAAACCTTTGGCCTCCCAAGGTTTCATAAAAACATTCAGTGCTTTGATGGGGTATTCTTGATATATATTGTTATACAAATTGGAGCACTGGTGTAGGAATTTTCAACTCCGGTAGCAAAGCAAGCTATGCTCGTAAACATAGTATTATGCAGCTTCACAATTTTTTTGTCAACACTAAGCTGGAATGATAGGAGTACGAAACTGTATTAAAAATGGCATTATCATATGCCTTTTTTTTTAATGTGTATCCCATTTCAGAGCCAATTGTATTTCACGTGCAGTAACCGAATAATAATTGCTCATTATATATGAGTATTTTGTAACTAAATCAATAGCATGGCGTGTTCTTTGCTTGCTTGTGTATAATGACCAGCATATGCTGCCTACATGTCTTCAGACAGTGATAGTTCATTTTTTAAATTAGCGAAGAAGTTGAAATTATAAGTCTAAGTGCAGTGGTTTTCACTATGAATGAGACGTACAACAATATCAACATATATCGCACAGTCTACTCATTCGAATCAGTGGCGGATCTAGAAGGAGGGGGCGGCCAAGGTTGTCCGAACCTAACATGGATCAAAATGGCCAAAATATCGGTATTTGACACTCTAAATGTATCAGGGTAGTGGTAGTGCCTCAATTTGAGGCACTACCCTAGTACATTATATTTGGACTGTCAAATAACGACATAGTAGCTGACAATCTCGGACTTCCAACCATTTGTCTAAATTATGGATCCGCGAATGAAAAACGATGCTAGTTCTATTGGAATATCTATCATGCAAGAAAATACAAACGCTGTTCATTTATCGCACGGTTTGGCTAATACACACACCCAATGAATAAGGTGTTCGCCTGAAGGTCAAAACTTATTCATTGGACGAATTCTGTGTTTTCCCCCAGCTGAATCAAATGAACACCGTTTGCCTATCATATTTCTCGAAAAAATTACCGTGGGAGACGCTCGCCCACTGTATCTTTGCTCGTGAACGACGAACCTGGAAAAAAACTACATTTAAATTTAATCTTGTGATGGCGTGATGTAGAAATGAAAGTTATAATATTAATGCAAATAATATCACCACCCTCTTTTTTTGACTTCCCTAGAGAGGCCACTACAGAGTTTTCAAAACAAAATATTGTCTGAAGTAAATGTGCAACAGTGTTCTCAATTAATTTGGGATTTTCAATATTCTTATATTCAAATTTAACATTTCATCTAGTATTGGCATGAGAGCGGAGTAATCATATTAATGTAAATACATGCAGACGTTCTAATTTTTAATTTTGTCAAGGGATCTTCGCAATCAAAGACTTCTTCTCCTAGACTAACTGTCTTGTTAACCGTCTTGCTTTTGAATTGTCAGATTCTATTTGTCGTCATTTAAAGCTGGAATTGCTAGCGCAAAGTCCAGCTTTAAATGACGAAAAATATATCTATATGTCCGGAAAATAGACATATCACAAAATAAATTACTGTAGATCTGGTGATTTTTGCGTGTTTAAATTTTTGCGAATTTCTGATTTGTGGATTTTTCACGTACTTCAGAATTCTCGAATTTTCCTTTTTCTTTAGTAGCACTATTTTAATAATAATTTTTGCTAGATTTTGGAATTCGCAAATTTGTCCTCCACGCGAAATTCGCGAAATTTGCATTACTTATTGCTTTCACACTGACAGATCACCAAATGGAAAGCATCCGTTGTTTTCATCCTGGTCTGATTGCAAAAATGAAAACATAAAACTTGTAAAAATCGGTACATTGCGAATCATAATGATCTGTGTCTCATTATATAGCCATTTATATACACACATGTTTTTGCTTACGCATAACTGTAAATGCAGGGTGTATGCATGATTTGGAAAGGGGGAGTTTTTCCACAAAAGTAGCAAATAGGCACATTATGCAAAACCGTAATTAGTTTACAGGAATTTATTAATTACACAGCTCGGCAGTGGTGCTAAGGAAAGTCATCTATTGCGGACAGAATAATCTGAGTAACATAGACTGAAATATAGACAATATTAACCCTTTAAGCCCTCACGATGCATTAAAGCATCATTTTACATCCCTGAAAACATACTTAATTTCCCTAAAACCAGCGGTTTTAGAACAAAAATTTCGATGGAACTGGTTTACCAGTACATGGAATTTTATTTTTATTTTTAAACCACATCAAGTCATCTTCATCCACTACAAGTCAAGAATTCGCGGCTTGCCAACCTTTCAAATTATTCAGTCTGAATTTTCTCCCACTTGAAGTTGTGTTTCGCTGACGCGATCCACAACTTCAAGTGAGTGAAAATTATTTAGATCTGGAAAAATAGTTATCAACTGTTTTCAAATATTGCTGCTTGATATCACATTGTATCTTTAACATGTTTAAAAGGTGGTACTTAATGTGCTAATAAAAAAAGGAAAACCCGAATATATGCGGCACCGGCGGTTAAAGGGTTGAGGGTTTAGGGTTCAGTTGTATAAATTAAGCCATACCAATGGAAATCTGCCCAAGGCGAGGCTCAAATGAACATATTGCCCTTCATTCACACGCATCTGTTATATTCACATTTTGTAGTGTGGACTTTTTTTTAGATTTTTTACATTGTAGACAAACTGGCGCACTAGCAATGATCATTACACTTGTCAACCCTTGAATACAAAAAAAACAATAAAATGTCATGTCATATAATTACAATATAGCATGATACATGTACCATAATGGAATGCAATTAGAACTAAGGATATCCTATATAGTTATTGTCCGCATACAAATGGAATGCAATAAAATGCAAGGTAATTTTCACGTGAATATTACACAATTAAATATAATTGGACACAAAGCGATTGCACGTAGTCGTAAATTCAATATATTTAAATTAATTAATAATAATATTTATTTTGTACTCTACATGCATTTGAATATTGCATTTCACAGCGCAAATACAATCTTCAGGACGTACATTTAAAAATATCAAAGTCTGTTTTTTTATTATTTTAAAGCTACTTGTAGGACAATGCGATAAGTCCTGATCAGCCGCTATTTTGCACTGAAAAGCCAAATGGAGTAGCTGATTACTTGAAAATAAAGCAGTTACTGTCTTTAGGCTACATATACCATGAATATATTCCAGCAAACACAAGGCGTTGAATCAATGCTGGTTTAATGCTGGCCAGCGTCGCAGACGGTGGGGCAACAATAAACCAGCATTGGTTCAATGTCTTGTGCTTGCTGGGCACATGTGATCGCTTGCCAATGATACGCAGCAGAAATATTTTGTAATCTGTCCCTCGCGTGTTTTATCGAGTCGTATTTTGTTATGGTTATTGTCGTGTAGGCCTAAAGCCCGATTCATTTCATTTTTATTGTCGTGTATTGTGGAATGTATAAAAGGTACAAGGCTGATGAAGAATCGATGCTAATACAACATTGTAATGACGACCGCCATATATGGAGAGTAATATCACTGATAATAGCTATAACCGTATAACAAGAAACAACTGATGGCTTGGTGCGGGCCCTCATCTAGTGTTGTCTAGATGCAGAGTGAACGTCGTCAACCGTGGGCCAACACTAAGCCAACATTGGATCGATATGTCGTGCTGGCTGGAATACCAATAATAATTCTAAGTGCATAAGGACTGATGGCATAACAGACCTATTGCTACGTTGGTAATTTCCTTTCGAACATGGTATTGCAACCCAGGGTGAATGAGTGAATATTGCTCTACGTCCTTTTCTGTACAATCATGGCAATATCGCGACAGAAGCAAGCCCGAAGCCGGGACTATGACCTACTCTTATTTTGAATCACTTCAAGGCTTCACTATAGTACCATAGGCAGCACTGTACAGCCCAGACCTTTGAACAGTTTGGAGTATTGTATATATACACTATAAGCTCTAAATATGTTCTTTTACCCCTTTTTCTGCTAAGTCATCTAATTCAACCCTTAAAGCGCGGGGAGCGACTTTAGACGTCAGAATCTGACGTCTGTAGACGTCAGATTTTGACGTCTAAAATCGATCACCGCACGGTAAGAACAACATATTGCTAACGGCCGTAGACACATACCATAGGCATTCAAATGAATCAGAAAGAGTTTTTATGATGATTTTAAATTGGAAAACCCTTTGGTATCCATATTTTATACAAAATTACCGCAGCGTTGTAAGGGTTAAGCCTTACAACGCTGAAATATTTTTGTATAAACCATGGAAACCAAAAGGTTTTTTCAATTTTAAATCATCATAAATGTCTTAGTTTGCTGTTTCCGATTCATTTGAATACCTATGTTATTAGTCAACGACCATTATGAATATTTTTACTCTTCGGGATCTTTGGCTCGGCCTCAGACCGCCAGGGCTCGAATTTCGAATCCGGTGTCTGGAGGACAGTGTCATCTCAATCATCTCACCATCCTCAGGAGGTTCTCCTGGCCCAGTTTAGCCTATATGTGCACAGAGGTGGCCTAAAGCCCGATTCATTTCATTTCATTTTCTTCGGGATCTAAAGTCGATCTCCGCGCAGTAAGGGGTAAGACCCTTATGGATTTCATGCACATAAAAACTCCGCTCCCAACTGCTCAAAGGCCATGTACCCTGCACTGCGGATCCAGAAGCCAAAGTAAAAGATCGATGTAGGTCCACAAAGGGAATCCTCTTACTTAGAGGAAGAGTCCCAGATACAATCCTATTTGATTCACAATTCCCAGAATTGATCCTGTTTCATGTCTCTACAGCAAACAACACACGCTGGCCCACTGTTGGTTCAATGCTGGGCCATCGTCTGCGACGCTGGCACGACATTGAACCAACACTGGGCGCCCATGTCATATTTCCTAATCCCATTTCTGTTCTTGTCCCTGATGTTTTATATTCCGGGAGAGGGCGAGGGATAGAAGCTGTTTAAATGTAGGCTGCTTTATAAGACGTTTTATGGCCCAGGAGAGCGTCTCGCTAATATAATTGTTCGTCCGGTTACCATGGCTGCCAGGCCATGATATGTTGCTGAAACTTGCACTTGGGGTGGCACATCTTAGTACTAAGGCCACTATGTTTACTTTCTCTGTTTTAAATCACAAAAAATCCAAAATATAATGAGGGAGAGTAAAAAAAAAATTTAAGAAAAAGAACATTGCACCTATTTTGGGAAAAGTTAATGAAGGCGAAAAAATAAAAAAAACATTGAAGATGTTTCTGGAAAAGTTAATAACGGCGACCAAATTAAAAAAAATTAGCCTAATAAAAAAAGCAATGAGGGCGACGAAAAAAAAAAGCAAAAAAAAACATAGCTTGAAAAATATTTTTTATCTCTTGTGATAAAGTATTTTTTTACGAAAATATTTGTTTTATCTCCCGAAATTGACTGTTTTTCTTCAGAGATCGGAAACAATCTAATGCGCGCGCTGGGCAGAAAAAAATACATTTTTTTGGTAATGTGCGGCCTAAATCTAATGCGCGCGCTCATCTAAAACAGATAAAAAAACATAGTGGCCTAAGATTGATCAAAATTGCCGAAATATATGTCTCTGAAATTGAGACACTACCTTCGTAAATTTAGAGTGTCACATATGATAACCCCCACCCATATTACGGTGTTTTAGTTTTACCCCAGTTACATGTTTTACATGCTGGTCCTATATAACTGTGTTTTAGCTATATCTCAGTTACATGTTCAGCACAGATGACTGAGTACGACAGCCACACGTAGATAATGGAGTTTGATATTACCCCGCAGCATGCGTGACGTCACAATAGAGAATCAATACCCCCCTCCCCACCCACACACCCTCTCCTGATGACTACAGTAAATTAGCGATGTCTGAACCAGTGACGGGTGAATGATGGCCCAACGTCTGCGACGCTGGCCCATCATTTACCCGTCACTGGTTCCATACATAGGTTGATTAGATCAGACATTGTGACTCTCTGCATCTAATCTGTATTTATTACATGTGGTTCTCAGCCCACTATATACTCCAGACAGTGGACAGAGGCGTGGAAGCAGTGCTGATTTAATGCTGGGACAGCGTCGTAGACGCTGGGCCAGCATTAAACCAGCATTGGGTCAGCTCAACGTGTTTAATATCAGCCTGTTCACCACCCCACAGTACAGGGATGCCACTGCTGCTGGAATGCTGCAATTATGAGATTATTTTAAACACAAGCGGTATCCAGACGTTGGCCCAGCATTGTTCCGGCGCTGGGTAGATGCCCCGTTTTTTCTGGGTAGTGGTGACTACAATGTTGTATGTATATATGTTTAATAAAAATGCAATTATATTAACGTTGTTTCGTGCTCAAAAGAAAATTCATTATTATAACGGCTGGCCCTTGTGCTAGAGACAAACATTTGTCTTTGGGTCTCCTTGTCAACTTAATTTTTTTATGTTACCACTATATATATATATATGTTTTTGACAAAATAAATGAATCCTGAATCCTATCCAGCTATAGCGTGAACCCACTTCTTTTTGTGGGCAACCATCCAATCTCCAGGGAGGGCGGACGAATTATTTATTTCAAGAAACCGACTTCTACAGACGTCTGACGCAGAAATAATCACACATTATCACAAACGGTCCGAAATGATCGCAAATGTTTGAAAGGGTTCGTAAATGTTCGCAAATGGTCACAAACGTCGCAAATGGTTTCAAATAGTCGCAAAAGATCGCAAATGGTCTCAAACGGTCGCATGTTATTGTCGCAAAAGTCGCAAATGTCGTACCGGGGAACGTACGTTTAGTTGTACTAGTTTCAACGTACACTGTACTAGTTGTACTAGAACTTAGTTTCAACGTACCTCACTAGGGCAGGTAACTTAGAACTGGTAGTTTCAGCGCACCGGGGGTACGTTAAAACTAGTTGCAATATACCCCCCAGTATGCTGAAACAACGGCTGCCCCCCTCCCCCCCCTCCGCTTCAATGACAAGATGGTGTTTCCATACCAGTATGAAAACACACACCTCTGCTCACAGGATGGGATAATGGACTTTTGAGGCTATTGCCGGCTCGTCTGTCATCCGTCCACATTAATATGACAGCGGGATGCGTTAACATTCATCAGGGCCTCAGTGAGCTTCTATATATAGAGAGTCAGGTATGTAAACCGCCATATCGTGAAGAGGTAGGCAGGATTTATGCCGTCATAACTGTCACAGCTACGTCACATACGTTCATAAAGCCGTGTGCCTCTTTAGCCCTTACAAGGCTGATTTGTTTCTGTATATAACATGGAGACCAAAGGTTTTTTTAATTTGAAATCATCATAATTGTCTTAAAGCGACACAATTGCATAGAAATACGCGAATTTCGCCTCTATATCTCGCCTAACTGGTAAATGCGCAACACAATTCGCAGTTCTAGTCTATGTTTACATCATATGGTCATATTAAAAATCCAATTTTGTTCACGATTTTAGCCTTATTGTGTCACTTTAATTAGCTCTTCCCACCTCATTTGAATACATATGTTATGGGTCGACGGCCGTTATAAATATTTAACTCTCACAGCGCGGGGATCGACTGTAGACGTCAGATTCTGACGTCCAAAGTCGATCCTCGTACTGTAAGAGTTAAACACCAAGTTAGTAGAACACTGATGTCGACGACAATGGCATTTCAGTATATTCGTCATAATTGTGTACCTCGTTTTTAAAAGTGAAAATCAAATCTGTTTTTACATGTATTTTCGTAACTCAAATTTCAAAATTCCAAGTACATGTATTTTTTAGTCACTTAAAGTTGTTGATCGCGGTAGCGAGACACAACTTTAAGTGGGTGAATATAGAGATTTATATCTCAACAGTTCTAGGTGATAAAGAGACTCAATGATTCTCAATCAGCCCATAAATAATAATTTATTTGGCTCCTTGATATGTTTTTAAGTTTTAAAAATGTCCATGGACTAGTGTTGTGTGTGTTGCGCATTTACCAGTTAAAAGAGAAATAAGAAACAAATTTAATTGATCTAGAATTTATGGGATAAAGCACCGATTCTAAATGATAATATGTCTACTGTTTAAGAGCAGGGATATATACATTTTCCGTTCGACCGACTATTATTTCAGAAATGTCAAATGCAAATGAACTAAAACATCAACAAGTAGTTAAACAAAAACTTCCCTTTTCTGCCCGTGGACATAAACTAAACTCCAGCCATGATTTGTAGTTTGTAGCTAATTGTAAGGGCTATTTTCGGATTTTCGGACAAAAAGTTTGATTAATGATTTTGTCGGAACATGTGGAGTTAATTTGTCTGGTGTGGGGCCTCGTTCATCTCATTTACCTCTAACCTGCAATCATCAGACGAGAGCTGTTGTTGGTTTATTGTTGGGCCAGCGTTGTAGACGGTGGACCAGCATTGAGCCAACAATGTCACAAGTTTTTTTGTCCGCTGGGAATTAGTGAGCGCTGGAAGCTCCATGAAACTAGACACAACATGGAGTCACACTGAGGCCTAAATGACCTAAGGGACGCTCCATTTGATATCTGGAGGGGGGGGGGGGGCGAGAAAAAAAGACATAAAAATAACAAGTTTGGGCCACAAATGTCTGAAAAAATTGATGAAAAGGTGAGCTGAAAAAAAAAGTTTTTTGATAGAATTGATGACAGGAAAAACTTTAACCCCCCCTCCAGCCTGCTTAACCCCCCCCCCTTCAGCCTGCTACAACGCAAAAATATGACGGATTGAAATCCGTTGATAATAATTGGGTTGATATCCCAATCCCCTGTGGTAGACCACTCACCCCCCCCCTCCCCCATAGAGCTGCCCCAAAAAGTAATCCCCCCCTTATTTTTTGCCATCCCACCGTCCTGTATAAAAAAATAACGGTCCTATAATGGGTGCCAGGAGAAGGGGACATGTCGCAATGACTAGAGCGCCTGACAGCCTTGCCAGTCATGCATGCGTCCCGGTTTCGAACCCCGCTTTTCCCGTGGGGGGTTTTCAGAGTAACAACATTGTTTCTCACTTCTAAATGCGACTAGGTGATCACGTTAATGGCGGCCTGGTCGAGTTAAGGTTGATATCAGTATATCGACGGTAATTACGCACAGGGCCCGCGCTGCGCGCTCCTCACAAAAAATGGGTGTTAGTTTCTTGTCTTTTTTCCAGGCCAGTGTTCGAGGTAATTTCGACCTGACATGTGTGAATAGTAAACCCTCCACACATGATACGCTCACGCATGGTCGGTTCAATGATGGGCCACCGTCTACGACGCTGGCCCAACATTGAGACAACACCGGGTGACAGTATCGTGTCGTCTCGGAAGGCAAATGGCGACATGGAGTGCCGCCATCTTGGTGAGAGCTCTTCAGCGTGCGGAGGTCAGATTATGAGTGTCCCGCGGGAAGTGGGTGAGCGCGAGAACATAGCGAGAACAGGCCGGGACGTCAACGAGACGAGATGTCACGTGACATTTAGGAGTTGATAACGGTGATAGTTTACTTAACCAATTGCAGACTAGACCTGAATACAAGACTATTACGCGGCCCAGGCTATACTCAGCGCGTAATAGTCTTGTATTCAGGGCTAATTGTGGGGAGCCTCCATGACTGAGAGGTAACATGCTCGACCTCAGATCGTCAGGACACGAATTTCGGGTCCTGTGTCTGAAGGGAAGTGTCATCTTATTCATCTCACTATCATCAGGAGGTTCTCATGGCCCAGTTTAGCCAATATGTGTACAATCCTATTTAGTTCATTTCATGCGATCGCAGACCAAATGACATATATTTAGTGCAAACAGACATTAACAACGGAGGATTATTTTTGTATTTATAAACCAGGGAGACCAAAGTTTGTTTTCTTAGTTAGCTCTTTCCGCTTTATTTGAATATCTATATTACGTCTACGGCTATTATAACTATTTTAATTCTTTAAGTGCGGGGATCGACTTTAAACGTCAGAATCTGGCGTCTGCAGACGTCAGATTCTAGTCGATCGCAACGGTTAGCTAAACTGTGTTGGTGAAATTATTGTCAGAAAAGAAGATCCATTTCAGTTCTCAGAATGATAATTCTGTTAGTATTTATACGTCAGAATCTGGCGTCTATAGACGTGACGTCTATAGACGTCAAAATCTGGCGTCTATAGACGTGACGTCTATAGACGTCAGATTCTGGCGTCTAAAGTCGATCCCCGTACTGAAAGAAAAAATATTTATAATGGACGTAGACCCATAACATAGGAATTCAAATGAGCTAATTTCATTAAGCCATTTATGATGATGTCAAATTTGGTCTCTTGGTTTATATAAAAACACTTTGGCATTTCACAAGCTTTTTTAACATTCTCAGTGGTGTAGTCTATGGTACAGCATAATCAGGCGGCGGTGAAGGGGTAGGGGGTGTTTCTCCCTGATCCATGGCGACACCCTGCGGTTATTGGGGATATAATAAATCACAGAGTCACCCGAGATATCATATTACAGCTGCTGATGACCTTCAGAACACCTTGACTGCATGTTATATGATCTGCTTAAAGTCCCGCCATGCAGCGCAGAGCCGCAAGACAAGATATTCAACAAATAATACACAAGAAAAACCGCTAATATTACCCCCCCTCGCCGACCTAGACCTTCGCCTTTTAAGAGAGCCCCTTGGCAACCGTCTTACGTGTGGTAATGACAATCATCGTCTTATATTTATTCTGACATTCACATCTCTGTCGTGCGAAGACAAACAGCAGTAACTGCTTACTTGAAAAATAAGCAGTTACTGTTTTTTGTCTTTGCGCTGCAGGATTCTCTTCTGCCATCGAGTACTGGCATACTGACCGTCGTGTAGAGGACAAACGGCAGTAGCTGTTTACTTGAAAAGTAGGCAGTTACTGCTGTTTGCCTTTGAAATACACAAAGAAAACTAGCAGTAACAGCTTATTTTTCAACGATGCCATTCAGATTAACCTGGATCCCATGATTTTCGCTGATTTATCAGTCAATTTCCTTAAAATTTTGCAAAGACAATTTTCTAATCCCAGCAGCGGTGAAATTTTCACGAAATCATATTGAATATTTTAAAAGCTAGACATTTTGCCATGTGATGAAATTCTGGGCTCAAAATATAGTTCAAAATATAGTAATTTATAGAGACACGTTATAGTTCGAAATTTACTAGCCTTTATGTCAAAATGATCTAATTTTTGAAATACGCTATATAATTTTACAAAATTTTCAGGGATGTTCTGTTGGAACTGTTTGGAAAAAATAGTGTTTGCAAAATTTCATGAAAATCTGTTGAGAATGGACTGGGAAATCTACGAAAATCATGCGACCCAAGTTAATCCAAAGTGACTACTGTAGGTAATTTTCGCGTGTTTAAATTTTCGAGAATTTCTGATTTTAGGCCTTTTCACAAATTCGCGAATTTTTTATTTTCTTCAGTAGCGCTGCTATTAAAATATTTTTTGCGAGATTCTTCAATTCGCGAATTTGTCCTCTTCGCGAAAATCGCGAAAATTAAAACCCCGCGAATATTACCATATTTACAGTATATGTAGTTACTTTGTATTTAAGCAATGACAGACAACAGTGCCTTACTGAGTACTTAAAAAGTGAGTCCTCATCCCCCCCCAAAAAAATTGCCTTAGCCCTTAGAGCACTGAGATATTTAATTTAAATTTTCGTCCACCTGAAGTTGTGTCTCGCTACCGCGACACACAACTTCAAGTGAAAATTTGTGTGATTTGCGAAAATTAGGTCACAACATATATCAGTGTTTCAAGATTGAAAGCTTATTTTACTTTTAATAACTGATTTTACAGGTGCTAATAAAAACACAGAATGTCTACTGTAGTCGACATCAGTGTTCTAAAGGTTAACATTTTCCAAAATCGTCTAACTTTCAGCATTTGACGCAAAAAAATACTAGGGTAGTGCCTCACGTTGAGACACTACCCTAGTAATTTGAGAGTGTTAAATACCCATATAGTAGCTGGGAGGGGGGGGGACATTTTTGTCGACCCAAGCCACCAACTACTTCAAAATTCTGGATCCATCCCTGTAAGCAGCTGCTCCTGCTTTCATTTGTTCGAATTTGACCCAGCAAAGACAGATAGCAGTATCTGCTTCTTCAAAAGTACGCAGATACTGCTGTTTGGCTTTGGCCTACACTGCAAAAACAGACGCAAGTGATTGCTTACTTAGGCAGAAATTTAGGCAGTTACCGATGTTTCCCATTGAAGTAATTTGCTCTGCAAAGCCAAAAGGCAGTATATGCTTACTTGAAGAGTAAGCATATACTGTATTTTGGCTTTGCAGAGCAGTACTGTAAAGTCAAACAGCAGTAACTACTTACTGAAGAAGGTAGTAGTTACCGCTGTTTGCATTTGCCCTCCTTTGTAAAGGTAAATAGCAGTAACTGCTAACTTGGACTTAGGGCTTTTATTGCTGTTAGCCTTTGTCTGGGGTGCTATATTTATTTCACTCCCTGTCTGCAATACTTTATTTATTTCAGTCTCTGCATCAAGCGAAATATTTATTTCACTTCCTTAGAATTTTTTTCTACAAAAAATTCTGTCTACAAGGTTGGATCTCAAACTTTAGAGGCTTAGTGTTGATGTGGGGTTAAGGAGACGAGCGAAGAAAGGCTTCATAAATTTAGGGCCATTAAATATTTATTTACAATTTGTCCTTCAGACAATTATTTATTTCATGAAAATTCAATGTCAAAATATTTATTTAAAAAATACTTCACCCCCCCATCCCCGGAGATTGAATGGTGGCCCCCTTACTGTTGTTTGCGTTTGTCCGGGGTGCTATAGGGACAGCTACGTCTTGATACAGTCTGATAGGCCTATGCCCTGGTGGCTGAGCCAAACACGTCATACATATGTCCACTGGCCCATGCGTGGTTACCATGGTGGCAAGGTGCCATGACAACAGTCAATCCCCAGGGTACCGTCCTGTCATATCACATTAGGGGACGTGGTGCTCGTGTATAATCACCGCATAAACCTGAGATTATAACACCAAATAGAACAGTGTGAGTTTCAAGGAAACAAAATGTTTCTTCTCCGCTCACTCGTAAAGATTCAGTATTGTGGGAATCCTCTGCGACCGAGAGGTAGCGTGCTGAGTCTCAGACAGCCAGGGCTCGAATTTCGAATCCTGTATTTGGAGTGCAGTGTCATCTCGTCCATCTCACCTTGCTCAAGAGGTTCTTCTGGTCCAGTTTAGCCTATATGTGCACAAATGTGACCCATTCATTCATTCATTCATTCATTCATTCATTCATTCATTCATTCATTCTTTCATTCATTCATTTATTCATTCATTCATTCATTCATTCTTTTATTCATTCATTCATTCATTCATTCATTCATTCATTCATTCATTCATTCATTCATTCATTCATTCATTCATTCAGAACTGTATGAATTGTAAATATTTCATCTCAAATTAGGCAAATATGATTAAGTAAGTGCAATTATGATTCATTTTCACCACAGTTTTAAGTGGCTGAAAATTAATTCAAATAATTGAGCGGGTACAGGGTTAGTAGAAGAGACTTGTACCCAATGTGCCAGCACTTGGAACACCGATGTCGACTACAGTAGACATTCTGTGTTTTAGCCCTTAGAACACTGATGTCGACTACAGTAGACATTCTCTGTTTTTATGAACACCTGTATAACCAGTTGTTGAAAATTAAATATGCTTCCAATCTTGAAACACTGATATATGTTCGGATTTAAATTTCAAAAATAACACAAATTTCCAGTCACTTGAGGTTGTGGATCGCGGTAGCGAGACACAACTTCAAGTGGATAAAAATTTAAATTTCGCAGCTTAGTGTTCTAGAGGTTAAACTGTTATACTTATCTTTGAAGCGGTTGTCAAGTGTATCACGCGATTATACAACCATCAGCATCAGCATCAGCCTGTGGCGACAGCTTGTCGAGATGTGTTACGGGGGTGGGAGGAGGGAGGGGGGTGGTATTTAGCCCAACCGTGTCGTCCTCTCCGAGGCCGTGGATTGATGTAGCCCCAGTGGCTGAAACAGGTTTCAGCCACAGATCGACCGCGTACAAAATCGTGGGACATTTCTTTGGACTGTCATATCGGAAAATATCGGGGAGTAACTAGGTCAAAAATAGTTTTTTTAGAAGCACTAAAATTCCAGTTCCATGCCCGCATGCTCAGCTCAGACGTTGCACAGTCATTAAAAAGTTATGGACATTTTCCGGAACTTGGGGTCGGGATCGCTCTCAGTCACCGCCATGTTGGATTTTTCCTTGCCGTGTCGTCCTCTCCGAGGACGTGGATTGATGTATTTGCTTTACCCTAACAATTCAACATGGCGGTGAGTGTGAGTGATCCCGACCCCAAGATCCAAAAAATGTGCATAACTTTTTATCGACTGTTCGGAAAATAAGCCGATCACGTGGTATTGTAGCTGAAATGCTACTGAATAAAAAAAACTATTCTCGACCTGATTAACCAAGGCCAAGTCTTTAGATATGACCGTCCAAAGAAATGTCTCACGATTTTGTATGGGCGCGACCAGTGGCTGAAGCCTTCCGCCACACTGGGGCTAGGGGGTACTGTGATATTTGTCACTCCATCATTGAGCCTAATAATTCCACTCAAGAATAAAGGGACTGGCTGAGGCTAAAATCATAAAAAAAAAATTTTTGTGCTGCGCATTCACCAGTTAGGTTAGATATAGAGACGAAATTCCTGTATTTTTTGTTCTTATTTTTTGTTCTCTTTGTTCTTATTTTTGCCATGGTTGTCCAAAATAAGAAATCTAGTACGAAGCGCCAGCATGTATTTGTACGGAAGCTCATCCGAGTAAGTCGAGATCACCATGCCTACGATATATTGTAACTCATCGTACGAGACGCTGGGCCCTAGTGTCTTGTGGTGATGAATGAGTCATCTATATCGCTATGCAATATATTCATTATTACAACAGCCTGTATTTAAAGGGGAATATAAATAATTTGAGGCCATAGTTAAGAGATTGTTGATATGCAATACAACACTTTACATAAAACAAACGCAAGACATGCATGAACAAACTTCGAAATAGTAAGTATTTATGGTTATCAAATATCATGATTATTTGTCATTTATGACAGAGTGGAGCTGTGTGTGTTGCAATAAATGAATAAATGAATAAATGAATAAATGAATAAATAAATAAATAAATAAATAAATAAATAAATAAATAAATAAATAAATAAATAAATAAATGAATAAATAAATAAATTAATTAATTAATTAATTAATTAATAAATAAATAAATAAATAAATAAATAAAAAAATAGATTGTCAGGCCACATGTGTGCACATATAGGCCAAACTGGGTAAGGAGAACCTCCTGAGGATAGTGAGATGAATGAATGCCCTCCAGACACATGATTCGGAATTCGAGCCCTGGCGGTCTGAGGCAGACACGCCACCCCTCGGTCACTGAGGTTCCCCTTAATACTGGATTTTATGGCAGAGTGGCAGTGTGGGTGTCGCAACCCTTCCATTATAAGCTTATCGTATATCACACTGTCACCTTGTCTGTACCTTGACCTCAAATGCCCATGTAACAATATCCCAACCTAATATTCAGATCAGGAGTTGGTGCAATGTTTGACCAACGTCTCCAGTCAACGCGATGCATAGAACCAATGTTGTTTTAAAGCTGGTCCACCGTCTACGACGCTGGCCCACCATTTAAACAACATTGATCCAATGTCTCATGTCTACTGGGAAGCATTGTATTGAGCCTGCCACCCAGGGCCCGTATTCTCGTACAAGTTACGATATATCGTAGGCTTCTGATTGGTCGAGATGGCCATCTCGACCAATCAGAAGCCTACGATATATCGTAACTTGTACGAGAATACGGCTCCAGGCATGGTCTGATATGTGAGTGCCAGACCTATTACATTAAGTCTCTTTGAGAATTGAATCCTTTTTTCCTGTGGGGACAGACTGCTGAGACAGACATACCCACTTTTCTCGGCTCTCTCCAGTTCTCCCTTCACTTCACATTACCCCCGCTCTCCCCTGTTCTCCCTTCACTCCACATTATCCCACTCCCCCCTGTTCTACTTTTACTCACTCCACATTACCCCGCTTCCCCCTGTTCTCCCTTCACTCCACATTATCCCACTCTCCCCTTTTCTCCCATCTTTCCACATTACTCTGCTCTCCTCTGCTCTCCCATATTTCTACATTACCCACATTACTCCGCTCTCCCCTGCGCTCCCAACTTTCCACATTACACCACTCTCTTTGTTCTCCCATCATTCCATATTACCCTGCTCGCCCCTGTTCACTCCAATTGGCAGTGGTAGCCTTGAAACAACCGGTAAAAGAATGTTACACATTATGCTACCCTTAGCTCTTGTTACTCTGGGGACTATCCAACCAGCGTTAGAGCAAAAAAACGGGTCTGGGCATGCATGTGGTATGCATCTAGGCATGCATGTTTTTATCGATTACAATGTTACTTAAATGATCAAAAGTGCAGAAAAGTTGTGTTTTCCTATCACATCACATCACCCAGCTCTCATCTATTCTCTACCCTGTTATCACATCTTCCCCCATTACTCCATTCTCCTCTTTCTCCAATATTTCCACATTAGCCCATTCTCCACTGCTCTCTACATTACCCCCTTTCTTCTTTTCTCCAATCACTCCACGTCACCCCGCTCTCCTCTGTTCTCCACCCCGCTCTTCTCTGTTGTCCTATCCTTTCATATTATCCAGCTCTTCTCTCTTCTCCAATCATTTCACATTACTCCGCTCTCCTCAGTTCTCAAATATCTCCCCATTACCCCGCTCTCCTCAGTTCTCCAATATCTCCACATTACCCCGCTCTCCTCAGTTCTCAAATATCTCCCCATTACCCGCTCTCCTCAGTTCTCCAATATCTCCACATTACCCCGCTCTCCTCAGTTCTCCAATATCTCTACATTACCCCGCTCTCCTCAGTTTTCCAATTTCTCCACATTACCCCGCTCTCCTCAGTTCTCCAATATCTCCCCATTACCCGCTCTCCTCAGTTCTCCAATATCTCTACATTACCCCGCTCTCCTCAGTTTTCCAATTTCTCCACATTACCCCGCTCTCCTCAGTTCTCCAATATATCCCCATTACCCTGCTCTCCTCTGTTCTCCAATATCTCCACATTACCCCGCTCTCCCCAGTTCTCCAATATCTCCCCATTACCCTGCTCTCCTCAGCTCTCCAATATCTCCACATTACCCCGCTCTCCTCAGCTCTCCAATATCTCCACACTACTCCGGCCTCCTCTGTTCTCCAATATCTCCACATTACCCCGCTCTCCTCAGTTCTCCAATATCTCCACATTACCCAGCTCTCCTCTGTTTTCCGATATGTCTACATTACCCCACTCTCCTCTGTTCTCCAATCTCTCCTCATTACCTCTCATTCTTGCGTTCTCACATCACTCCACACTACCCCACTCTCCCATGTTCCCCATGCCATAATTTTAAATTATCCCACTCTCCTCTGTTCAACCTCATCTGCCATGTGGTCAACTATAAAACGTTGCCTGTCATCCTCTCACAACAACAGTTGAATCAATGTTGTTTTAATGTTGGGCCAACGTCGAAGACGGTGGGCCAACATTAAAACAGCATTGGTTCAGCGTCTCTGTCTGTTAGGCATCCACCTAGTGACACATAGATCTACATATTATACTATTTTACTAATTTGGGAGTGGTCCACTCCTTTTGTATGTTTTTACACACTTATTTCACACACTTTTGAATTACTGCTTCTTCAGAATTTGTACCAGATAATTTGACAGTTTTTTGTCACAATGTTGAAGATTAGTTGGGAGTTGGGACAGTGTGTTTCCTGAGAATTGTTTTACAATGAACATGCTACGGGGCGTCTGATGCGGGTGGATCAGATGGTCCTAGCTTACAAGAACTATAATTATTTCCAGTTTAATCGTGTGCACAAGTTGATGGTGACCACGCCTGTCTCGAGGACAGTGTCGTTCAAAAGAGTTCTTCCACTATTGGACATCAATTTCTACAGTGTTCTATATCACCATTTTGACCTATTTTAACTTGTTTTACTGAGTAAAAGTTCAATCATCATTTTCCATTCACTGTTATCAAGTGATCCGACTCTGGGTGGGATTAACAAAATCAGCCCCATTTCTTATTTGTCGCTGCTCATACTTGTCATTATTCGAGAAAAAACGAGAAATATTACCAGTGATGGCTCGATGTTGGGCCGTCGTCTTCGACTCTTTCAACCCACATAGACTTAATGTGTTGTGTTTGCCGTGGCTCAGGTTTCAGCCACATGTTGACTGCGTACAAAATCGTGGGACATTTCTTTGGACGGTCCTATCTACATGACTTCTTCTCGAATATTCAGGTCGAAAATACTTTTTTTAGAATCAGTAGCATTTTAGTTCCATGCCCGCATGCTCAGCTCAGAGGTCTCACAGTCATTAAAAATGTATGGACATTTTTCAGACCTTGGGGTCGAGATTGCTCTCAGTCACCGCTATGTTGATTTTTTTCGGGTATGGCGAATACATCAATCCACGGCCTCGGAGAGGATGACACGGCTAATTCACACCATGTACAGTGTGGGTGGCAATTAGCTGTAGTAAAAGTGACTTCTCTCGTCAAAAGTAAGCAGTTACTGCTGTTTGCCTTTGACACTCAACAAAGGCAAGCAGCAGTAACTGCTTACTTTTCAAGTTAGCAGTTACTACATTTTGCCTTTGACATACAGCTAAAGCAAACAGCTGTGTCTTTGAGCTGCGGGATTCTCTTCTGCCATCGAGTACCAGCTTCCTTTTCAGGGCCACACTAGCACAGCTAGGTGGCCCTGCTACAGTGCTTTGATAATCTCTTCTGTAATTCCTTGCACCTATGAGAGACAAGTTTATATAATTGTGTCTCCCCTGTACAGGGCTATATGGTTAGCATTATATGCTTAGTATTATTATAACCAGTACATGCAATCAACCTGTGGAGTACTATAGTTGGCTGATCCCATAAAATTTCGGCCCATCATAAAAGCAACATTGGATCTACGCCTTTTATATATGTGTTATTGTAGATTTGCTTTTGTTTGTGTAAGATCATCTCACCATCCTCGGGAGGTTCTCCTGGCCCACTTTAGCCTATATGTGCACAAAGGTGGCCTAAAGCCCGATTCATTTCATTTGTTTGTGTAAGACCAAGATATCAGCAGTATTCGCTCAGTGATTGGAACAAACACTCTTTGTTTGATGTTGGGACATCATCTCAGATTGTGGATTAACATAAACCCAGCGCTATGTGTATTCATTGGCCTGACCATGTGGCTTAGAATGTCTAGGACACCATATTTGTTAAGTATTGCCTTATTGGCCAGATAGAAAATCAGGGCCAATTCATGAATATTTCTACAGAACACATTTCACAATGCAATTAATCAGAGCCACTAGCTGACGCTAGTGGAAGTATAGTGGATATGATGGATGAGAATGTCGAGTACTTGCATACTGACCGCCGTGTAAAAACAAACAGCAGTAACTGCTTACTTGCAATTAGGCAGTTACAGCTGTTTGCCTTTGCCATACATCAAATGCAAACAGCTGTAACTGCTACTGCTAATTCCCTATTCAGATCAGAGCTTCTACCACATCGCCTTTATCCACACATCACTTTCACCTTGTTTGTTCTTTCCCCGTTTTCTGTAAATTGTACACATCATGTGGGTGTGGGCGAGAAATTGTGATACCTTCACCCAACGTTTTTTCCTTGCAGACGTTGACCCAACATTTAAACAACGCTTGGTTGATGTTTCTTATTTGTTGGGATTACAACGATACGTTGTCCAAATAATGGCCCAGCATTAGGCCAACATTAACCCGGCATTGGTAACGTCACGTTTTCTGGGCTGTTAGAGGGCCCATCAAGCGTTGTTGACCTTTAACATTAGCTGACAGTGTGACCCACTTTTTTGTTGTTTACAGCCATTATACACATTTTAACGACAGGAGTTCAATGACCGCTTTCGACATAAGATTTTGACGCAAAAAAGAACGTTTAAATCGCAGTTATTTGGAATGAAGTGTGTATTTAAACATCAAGATTTGCAAATGTTTGGTCTGAAATTAAACAAATTTGAGAAATTTTCATCGACTTGAAGTTGTGGGACATAGCTTCAAGTGGATGAAAATTTAAATGAATAAATTTAGCGCTTTAACCAGCGCGAGGATCAAATTTAATCGGCAGAATCTGGCGTCTGTTGACGTCAGAATATGACCTCTAAAGTCGATCCCTTCACTGAGAGTAAAAATATTTATAATGGCCGTAGATCCATAACATAGGTATTGAAATTAGTCATAAAGAGCATAAAGACATATATAATGATTTCAAATTGAAAAAAACCTTTGGTCTCCATGGTTTTAAAAATATTTCTGCGCGTTTAGGGTTAATCCTTTAATCGTCAGATTTATTCAATCTGTATTTTCTTCCACTTGAAGTTGTGTCTCGCTGACGCGATCCAGAACTTCAAGTGAGTGAAAATTATTCAGATTTGACAAAATGGAAGTCAACTGTTTTCAAATATTGCTGATTGATGTCACATTTTATCTTTAACATGTTCAAAAGGTGATACATAAGGTGCTAATAAAAATGAAAACCCGAATATATGCGGCACCGGCGGTTAAAGGATTATCTGACCCTTGCATAGAGTACTGTTTGTGTCTGACACATTTCCCCTGAGTCTCACGCGTGTGCTACAGCAGGAGCCTGGCTGGATCGAGTACTCTATCTGTCTTTGTGGGCATCTTGGGGTGTTTCTGAGATTCAATTCTCATTGGATGTTTCAGATTTATTGAAGGGTCACTAAGAATTGACCTCTTGTTCAGCTCTCAGGCAGCTGTCAAGCCCTGTCTGACTGGCAGGTCTTGACAAGCAGCGCGCGAAACATCCAAGGTATCTCGCTATTTAAAATAGTTGAACGCTAGGCTCGATTCCTGCGGGCTCGTGGGTAAGACAGCTTGTAAGGGAAGATGGTCTGACATGGTAGGTGGTCATACAGGCATCATGTGGGCTTAAAGGGCCACCTGACCCGCATTCTCTGTTTATGATGATTTTGGGTTGAAAAAAATCCTTTGTTCTTCATGGTTTATACAAAAAAATATTTCAGGGCTATACAAGTTATAGGGTCGCCTGACCCCTGTGTTGAGTACTGTATGTGTTTGTGTCTGACATGGCAGGTGGTCATACACTGGCCGGGCAATAATGGTAATCACCAATAACTGACGGCACAGGTGGGCAGACCCCTGTATGGACAGATCATTAAAGCCCGGGACACACTAGACATTTACCCAGTAGTGGTTTACTGCTAGCCCAGCGTCGTAGACGGTGGGCCTGCAGTAGACCAATGGGCAGTCCCAAGTATGGACAGATCATTACTAGTAGTAGACCAATGGTCAGTCTCCACCCAGCAGATACACGGCATTGAATCAATGCTGTTTCACCGTAGGTCCAGCGTCGTAGACGCTGGGCCAACGGTAAATCCGCATTGATTCAACGTCGTTTGTCTGCTGGCCAGTGTGGACAGGTCATTACTAAAGCCCGGTACACACTAGACACCCAATATTGGGTGAAATCCACCCAATATTGGTCTACTGCTGGCCCTGCGTCGCAGATGATGGGCCAGCTGTTTACCAATATTGGGCTAATAAAAGGCAGGTCATTATTAACCAAGCAATACAAGAATGCTTCCCAATGTTGGTTCAATGTTGGCCTAGCGTAGTAGGCGATGGGCCAACATTAAACCAGCATTGGGCAAATAAAAAATACTCCTATTAACCCAGTAGACACTTCACCAAAATAATGTTGATTTATTGTTGGGCCAGCTCGTGGACGGTGACCCAACAATAAATCAGTATTGCTCCCATTTTTTGTGTTTGCTAGGCGTTCACCCGATGTTGCATTAATGCCAGGTCAGTGCTGCAGAGGATGCGCAACATTGGGCGATACATAGACTCGAGCTTGGCCCTTAAAGAGGGGGACATGGCGCAATGTTCAGAGTGCGGAGCCTTGCCGATGTCGCTGCCTGCCGTGAGGTTCCGAATAAAAAATTGGTACATGATTTTCAGAGAAATATCATGTTTCCCCCCTTTTAATATTCGGACATTGTTTTGATGTTGTGTCCTTGGGCAAGACATCTAGCCCTCAAATGCTTCACTTACTCAGCTGAAAATAAGTACCTGGTAGGACAGAGATGACAATGTGTATGATAAGGTCGATGCGCCGAAATGGCTGCAGGACTGTATGCTTTCCGTGAACTTGAGATGGCACACGAATGAACAGGTCCAGTGACCAGGGCCAGGGGGTAAAATGTGAAGTCGGATGCTAGGTCTTCAGACTTGATATCAGACCTGCACCTTTACCTTTAAAGCGCATATTGTATGAACTATTTGTGATGTGTGATGAACATCGACTAATAATATAAAAGCAAAATTACGGCACAAAAACATAATAAATTATTATATACATCCCAGGTTAAATGTAAAAGCTGTGAGTGAGGTATATATATTATAGTGGGTGGCGGAAAATAGCGATTTGTTCAGGGCATACCTTCAACAGGACGCAACTTAAAAACTCTTATTATAGTATAGATAACATAATATCACTCTATATTTGTAACATTGCATTAGCTAATCGATAAGCTAGACTATAACTATCTGTGGCACCAAGTGCTTCATCAGTACCACAGCTGGCCACCATTGAAACCCTAACCCCCGGAATGGCTATAGTGGTCACATAAACGTGCAATTAAATGAATATTTCTATGTTAACTCTTAAACCTCTAGGCGAAAATATAGTCGTGTTTAGCCAATCAAATCCCAGTTATTGGAACGGAATAAGTTTTCAAATGTTTGGTCTAAAATTAAAGGGACATGCCCAGGTCTAAGATCATCAAAAAATTGGTGATTTTATTTTAACTTAATAATATGACCATATGATGTAAACATGTCCATAGACTAGAACTGCAAACTGATTTCTAATTATTGACAACCATGTCAAAAATAAGAAATACGGGAATTTCGTCTCTATATCTAGCCTAACTGGTAAGTGCGCAGCACAAAAATTAAAAAAACTTTTGCAGTTCTAGTCTATGGACATGTTTACATCATATGGTCATATTAAGCTAATATAAAAAAAATGAAATGAATCGGGCTTTAGGCCACCTTTGTGCACATATAGGCTAAACTGGGCCAGGAGAACCTCCTGAGGATGGTGGGATGATTGAGATGACACTGTTCTCCAGACACAGGATTCGAAAATCGAGCCCTGGCGGTCTGAGGCCGAGCACGCTACCTCTCGGTCACGGAGGCTCCCCACAATACTGACTTTCACACGTGGATGGGGAAGAAACATATTTGTTTCTTTCAAACCGCCGTGACCGGGAACTGAACCCCGAACTCTGGCGTGAAAGGCAGCGGTGCTAATCACTACCCTAGGGCCCCCGCTAATATAAAATCATTGATTTTTTGATGATTTTAGATAGACCTCGGCATGTCCCCTTAAACAAATATGAATAATTTTCACCCACTTGAAGTTGTGGGTCGCGATAGCGAGACACAACTTCAAGTGGTTGAAAATTTAATTATATATTCAAGTACAACTAAGTACCACTTCAAGTGGGTAAAAAATAAATTAGATTAAATTGCATTAAAGGCTAAACACTTGTTTGTCTTAATCTATATCGCCCTTCATTTGTATTCGTATATCTTGTATCAAATTAAAAAATGAAGAAAATAACTTTTTTTCATTGTTTTTGGGTTTAATTGAGCATTATTATTTTCTCCAAAATGAGCTAGCATTATTTTGTTAAATTTAGGTTGCTAAGCCCCTGTATATATCCTGCTTAAAGCATGTATAAAACACTGAAATCAATGAAAATATATTTATAGATTTTTAGCAATCAATGGTAGAAGCTGACTGGTTAAATATTATGATTAGGTGGTGCTGGTATGTGGGAAGCGTAACAATAATATCTGAATTAGATATGCGCTGTATATACATAATGACAGAGGAGAAGAGCTGAACATTAATGTTGTTTGAATGTTGGGCCAGCGTCATAGACGGTAGGCCAACCTTAAAACAACATCAGTTTAACGTCATCAACAGGCATACGTCTGGCGTGTTACAAACCGATTAGTATTTAGTAACATATGCTATCTATTCACATGCCAAGAATAACATCTATTCATACAAATGGTTTATTCCACTCTGGCTCGTAACCCTGCTATGCCTGGATATACACACAAATACACACACTCAAATAAGTTTCAAGCAACAGTACCACATCTTGCCCAGCCAAGTCTACACCCTCGTTAACCATTAAAGCTCTGAAATGTTTTTATATAAGCCATGGCGATCAAAGGATTTTTCAAATTGAAGTCATCATAAACACATAAACATCTTAGTTACGGTAGCTCTTCCCTCTTCATTTGAATACCTATGTTATGGGTCCACGGCCAGTAAAATGTAGTGTGTACAGATTCAAATACAACATAGACCAGTAGAAATAAGTAGCATTACTAGTAAAATGTAGTGTGTACAGTCTCAAATACAACATGGACCAGTGGAAATAAGTAGCATTACTAGTAAAATGTAGTGTGTACAGTCTCAAATACAACATGGACCAGTGGAAATCAGTAACTTTACTAGTAAAATGTAGTGTGTACAGTCTCAAATACAACATGGACCAGTGGAAATCAGTAGCATTACCAGTAAAATATAGTGTTACAGACTCAAACACAACAGCGTCCAGTAGAAATCAGTAGCATTACCGATAAAATGCAGTGTGTAAAGACTTAAATACAACATAGACCAGTAGAAATCAGTAGCATTATCAGTAAAATATAGTGTTACAGACTCAAACACAACAGCGTCCAGTAGAAATCAGTAGCATTACCGATAAAATGCAGTGTGTAAAGACTTAAATACAACATAGACCAGTAGAAATCAGTAGCATTATCAGTAAAATATAGTGTTACAGACTCAAACACAACAGCGTCCAGTAGAAATCAGTAGCTTTACCGATAAAATGTAGTGTGTAAAGACTTAAATACAACATAGACCAGTAGAAATCAGTAGCATTACCAGTAAAATATAGTGTTACAGACTGAAACACAACAGAGTCCAGTGGAAATCAGTAGCATTACCGATAAAATGTAGTGTGTACAGTCCCAAATACAACATAGACCAGTAGAAATCAGTAGCATTACAAGGTGAACAGTAAGGTTGTCTCTTACCATGACCATGAAGTCTTATAACATTACTAGTGTTAAGTGTTGTGGCACCAGTCTCTGAGACCTTAACACAAGTTTTGCTTCTACTCACATTACTTCTTGCACCACAGGCATTAACCCTGTCACCGCTGCTGCTTAGCACAATTATAGTTCTTTTAACCCTTTCAAGCCTGAATTTATCATTGTCATCTCATCCACTACAAGCCGCGAATTGCTGTCGCGATTCTCGCCTTGTAGTGGATGAAGATGATTTGATGTGGTTGACAAATTAAGAAAATTGCCATGTCTTGGTAACCCTGTTTCATGGAGATTTACATTATAAAACCCTTAGTTGTAGGAAAATTAGGTCTGTTTTCAGGGATGTAAAATGATGCTTCAATGCATCGTGCGGGCTTAAAGGGTTAATCTGTTTTATTAGCCGATAAAATGTCATGAGTAAAATGAGTGTTTAAACATCAGGATTTGCAAATGTTTGGTCTCAAGTTAAGCAAATATGAGTAATGTTTACCCACTTAAAGTTGTGTGAGACACAACTTTAAATTAACATTTGCTGAGAGACCACCTAACAATGCTAAGATTGCTTTCCAGTAAACATGAGGCATTGACCAAAGTTTAATTGTGGTCCATTGTCTTCGACTGTGGCTCACCATTAAACCCAAAACATCTTGTGTTTACTATGTCGATGCCAATTTAGAGAAATAATTTCCCTTTCAGTCCCTATTAGTTACGATACTGGTCTTTGTGGCTGCTCCATAGGTGTCCATGGCCTCTCTCTGTCAGTCTACGTAGGTTTAACATCGTTCACATTTTAATCCTTACAGCTTTTCAAGTGAAGCAGAAAGAGGTAACTAAGATATTTATGATGGTTTATACAAACATATTCCAGTATGTTCAAAACCATCTGCTCCATGTGAAGTCTGTTTGTGAACTTCTGGTAAAAGGCTGTGATAGGTGAACATTTTCCAAGATTTGTATGTAGAGATTGTATGTATAACAAATTTATTTAAACTTTTTTTGCTGATATATATTTTTGTATTTGTTGTAGGACAGGAACATACGTGGAGGTTTCATCGATCTATCCTACACTCAGAGTCTCTGCCTTGACACCTGTTACATACTGATGGATACCACTAGCGGCTGACCTTGTCCCGACTCATTTTTATAAATACATTGCTGTAATAAATCAGACGAGCGTTATGCTAAATGATGACAAAGTTTGCAAGGAGACCAGCAGATGTGCTTTGAGAATTTAAAATTTCACCACATGTTTCTGCGTCATATTCTGAAAGCTCAGGAAGGGGTTAGACTAGTTAGTGACCCCTGCACCAGGTGTGAGGCTGTGTATGGTTGGGCCATCCTGGTAGGTCCTTTGGTGGGCGTGCCCTTCCTTAGCCACCCTGGAGCCCTCCACTTCACAGCAGATTTACCATAACATCCAGCAGCGCCGCCACAGAGCATCTCAAGCTGCCGCCGCCCGCCTCTCTGCTACCACTCACATACCGCCACACTCATCTAGTCTTCCTCTTCAACAACCACCTCCTGAACCAGAACCTAGTGAATGTGAACCAGCGCCTCCTAGTGAATCACAGAGGAGGAGTTTACGCAGTCGCCTTGATCTTCTATACTGGCTTGTGTATGTGAATACTTGCCTGAGGGCAGGGCGAGATCACACGGTAGAGCAGACAGACTGCGTGTCACCCCCGGTGTCCGTGCGTCTTGGCACGGACACCGAGTCCCCGGGTACCGCAGCAGGCATGAGCGCTGTGCTGGTACGCAGGCATACGGGAGAGGGTGGCAGGGTGGTCAAGTACACACCCTGCTCTGTACGAGGTGACCACACAGACGAGGAGGAACTGGACGATATCACCCCCGGAGGAGGGAATCACGGAGACGACCAAGCGCCTGACTCTGGACCATCACAAGACACGTGTACACCCGGTACAGCAGTGACCGCTAACGGTCCTCGGGTACCTACCGGAGCCAGTGTGTACCAAACGGGGGGCAATAGCAGCATGGTGCATAACCAGGAAGGTGTAATCACCTCAATGTTGACAAACTCGGCAGCGGGTGGCACGGGGGACTTGTCTTCCCCCGTACACAGTAACCGCTCGTCAGACCGCCCACGATCCAGGGCGACCTCCAGACACAGCCTGTTTGAAATCGTTACCAACAAACTTGACCACGTGAGAGATGGCCGAGGTAAGAGCCGCATATTATCCCGATCCGGGGAGAATATGGGATACTTTAACAAGGCCCATACAGTGGAGCCTCTCACACCCAGGGAGATACGGAAACACAGGCGTAAAGACATACAGCAAAAATTCGGGAAGAAAGCCCAGTTTGAGCGGCTTGAGAGCTCCACCGTGAGCAGTGTGAGTGAGAGGGACGGATGTAAGTGGACCTTTGTGTTTGATCCCTCGGGCCGCCTGGCATACTGGTGGTCCTTCGTGGTCAGCATAGCCTTCCTTTATAACTTCTGGGTGATGATCTACAGGTTCAGCTTCGAAGAGATAAATGCCGGGAACATGGGCATGTGGTTAACACTAGACTACAGTGCGGATCTACTCTATGTCCTAGACATTGCCTTCCATTTCCGCACGGGGTTTCTGGAGGACGGAGTGTTACAAACAGATGGTATCAAGTTAAGAATCCACTATCTTAACTCCACCATGTTTTACATTGACTGCCTATGCTTGCTGCCTTTAGACTTCCTCTATTTGTCCATTGGCTTCAAATCTATGTTGCGTTGTTTTCGATTAGTGAAAATCTACCGCTTCTGGACCTTTTTGGACCGTACGGAGCGCCATACAAACTACCCTAACGTAGTGCGCACAGTCACCCTCCTACACTACCTGTTTGCTATCTATCACTGGAACGCTTGTCTCATCAACTTGGTGGTGAAGCACATAGGTAGTGATGAGTGGAGTGCACCAGAGCAGTCCAGTGACGTCCTCACACGCTACCTGTACGCCCTGTACTGGAGCGTCCTCACCCTGACCACCATAGGGGATCTGCCCCGGCCTGTCAGTAAGGGAGAGTACCTATTTGTCATCGTAGAGCTAGTCTTTGGATTACTTCTGTTCGCCACCATCCTGGGCCACATCGCCAACATCGTCACCAGCATCAGTACGGCTAGAAAAGACTTCCAAAGTGAGTACATCTTATTCATCTGTCAATATCTACCATATTCACACGTCGATAAAGTTAGTTACTTATTCCTTATTCCTTATTCATTAAGGAATAAGTAGCAGTTACTTATTACTTATTGGAACGAGTAGGGAATAAGTAACTTATTGGAACGAATAATGAATAAGTAACTGTTACTTATTCCTTATTGAATAAGGAATAAGTAACTAACTTTATTGACGTCATATTCAGTCATATCAGCGGTCACGGGACGTTGACCCAATATTGCCTTAATGTTGACCCAGCGTCGAAGACGATGGGTCAACATTAGGGCAATATTGGATTTGTAATTTATTTCATTTGATTGGATTTGTGGCTTAAATTATAGGTACATCGACTGTTTTTTTAATTAACAATCTACAATACAATTCATCTCTCTATATCCACCATTTTTAGTCATCACATCGGTCATGTGACGCTCATCCAATATTGCTTTAATGTTGCCCCAGCGTCGTCGACGATGGGGCAACTTTAAGGCAATATTGGATTTGTGATTGATTTCATTGGATTGGATTTGTGGTTTGAATTGTACTGTTTTTAATCATCAATCTACAATACAATTCATCTCTCTATATCCACCAGTTGCAATCATCCCAGTAGCCACGGAACGTTGCTTTAATGATGACCCTGTGTCGTGAACGCTTGATCAAGGAAATATCAGATTTAAGAAATATTAGATTTGTGATTTATTCATTTATTTCTTTGATTTGTGGTTTGGATTGAAGGTACATTGACTGTTTTCAATCATCAATCCACAATACATCTCTCTATATCCACCATTTTCAGTCAGCACATCGGTCATATGACGCTCATCCAATATTGCTTTAATGTTGACTCAGCGTCGAAGACGATGGGTCAACATTAAGGCAATATTGAATTTGTGATTTATTTCATTTGATTTGATTTGTGGTTTAAATTGTAGATACATTGACTGTTTTTAATCATGAATCTACATCTACAATACAATTCATCTCTCTATATCCACCATTTGCAATTATCCCAGTAGCCAAGGAACGTTGCTTTAATGATGACCCACGCTTGGTCAACATTAAAGCAATATTGGATGTGGGATTTTTCTCTGATTTGATTTGTAGTTTAAATTGTAGGTAAATCGACTGTTTTTAATCATGAATACAATAGATACAATTCATCTCTCTACATCCACCATTTGCAATCATCCCAGTAGCCACGGTACGTTGACCCAATATTGCTTTAATGTTAACCCAGCGTCGAAGACGATGGGCCAACGTTAAACGACATTTGGGTCAATGATTTTCTTGGATTTGAGATTTATTTCGTTTGAATGGATACCGATTTGTGGTTTAAATTGTGATTACACTGACTGTTTTAAATCATCAAAATCCACATGTTATATCAATTATAAAGCTGTCTACTGCTCCAACGGTAAACGCAAAAGAAGGTCACTACATCTGTATTTTATGACTGCTGTTCATTCACAGAAAGCTAGTGTCTACAGCTGCAATTGCAGGCAGCAATATCTGGAACGTTGTACATTATGATGTGTGTTTCTCATTGCATATTGTTTTTTGTGTGGCAATTTCCTCACTCTTTTATTTTTATGGCAGAAATGTTACGTCACACAATTCCAGTCTGCTTGCAGCCAGATAGGAAAGTCTGTTCTAGTCAAATTATAGTAAACAAGAGACTTAACCTAATGCTTATTTATTGCTGGTCACTGTCTGTGACGCTAGCACAATATAAAAGCAATACCTGGTTGACCCTTTCAGCGCAGGGACCGTCTGTAGACGTCAGAATCCGACGTCTACAGATGTCAGATTCTGACGTCGATCCCCGCACTGAAATAATTAAAAATGAGTAATGGTAGTGGACCCATAACATACGTATTAAAATGAAGCAGAAGTAGCTAAGTAAATAACTCAGACACTTACGATGATTTCAAATTTTAAAAAATCCAATTTTTCAATTTTAAATCATCATAAATGTCTTGATTTGAATACCTATGTTATAGGTCTAAGGCCATTATAAATATTCTTACTCTTGCAGTGTGGGGATCGACTTTAGACGTGAGGATCTGACGTCTACAGACTCGTCTGTACACGTCAGATTCTGACGTCGATCCCCGCACTATAAGGGCTAAATGTAATCTCATCTGGACTTCAGTCTATTTCTTGATGTGAAATATTTTTTTGTGTGCAAGATAAACTGATGAGATATAAAAAACTATTGACTGTACATATATCAACTAACGTAAAAGTAAAACTATTCCCATAGGGGCCTATGTGAAATATGCGTATACGTGTAGGCGTCACTACAAAGTATACAGGGCTAAGGCTGTTGGTCTAGCGTCGCAAAAATTACACAAACCTCTCAGAGAACCTGACACTGATGAACATGTATGGATGAGTGAGTGGGTGAATATTGATTTCGGTCGCTTTGTGAACGTTGTAAAAATGAAATGATTCGGGCTTTAGGCCACCTTTGTGCACATATAGGCTAAACTGGGCCAGGAGAACCTCCTGAGGATGGCGAGATGATTGAGATGACGCTGTCCTCCAGACACAGGATTCGAAATTTGAGTCCTGGCGGTCTGAGGCCGAGCACGCTACCTCTCGGTCACGGAGGCTCCCCACAATACTGACTTTCACACGTGGATGGGGAAGAAACATTTTTGTTTCTTTCAAACCGCCGAGACCGGGAACCGAACCCCGAACTCTGGCGTGAAAGGCAGCGGTGCTAACCACTACCCTAAGGCCCCCGCCCTTGTGAACGTTGTGGCAACATTGCGAAGAAGAAAACCCTAATCCAATCAAATAATTTAACATTGTAATTCATGTAAATAAATGGGTACAAAGCTATGCCCAATTTTTAATTGCGCGGTGAAGTTTATCCATTACAGCGCAGGGATTGACTTCAGAATCTGACGTCTGTGGACGTCAGATTCGGATTCGGAGTTTTGACTTGTGATTTTTACCACGATCACTTTAACCCTTCACGCGATGAAATATTATTACACAAACAAAGGGATCAAAGTTTTTTTTTTTATTAGAAATCATCATAAATGTCTTAGTTCGCTCTATCTGCTTCATTTAAATACCTAAAATATTTCAGATTCTCAAATCTGAAGTCGGTCCATTTCCGCTTCATTTGAATAAAATGTTAAGGGTCTACAGCCATTATAAATAGTTTACTCTTTCAGTGCGGGGATCTGCAAACAGCAGAAACTACGTGAGAAAATCTGAAAATAACTGGAAACAAGTTCCAGGCAATAATTTGGCCTTGACCTCATTATTCCATGTCACGTGGCTATCAGATATATGACCTTGACCTCGTGTACATACGTGCGCCCCTGGTGACAGGCACAGCGTTAGCAGACCGGAAAGATCAGATGGGCCACGCATGCGCTGTGTGCCATCTGTCTGATCTTCTACGATAGCCTGCACGAGTGTGTCATATTCACTGCATCAACAAATCAATGCAACTGGAAATTTATTGTGTTTGCACATTGCCCAGCCTGATAGAAACGCTAGCCGACGCTGCTTCAACTCTGGGCCAACATTTTTGACGCTGTACCAACATTCTGGAAACGCTGGGCCAACGTCCCTTGCTAGCTAAGGCGCCATAAATTAAAGCCTTGAAGAAACCTATTTTCTGTAAAGCACATCTTTATCTTACAAGATTCTTTGTGGGATGGGCCCCAGCTTATCAACAACACTGGTGAACATTTTATTGAACCATATTATCATAGTCCAGTTGTCCGTGGCGTGTCCCGACAAATGCTTGACATTGACCCATTGTTGGGTGAATGTTGGGCTAGCGTCGCTGACTGTGGACCAGCAATGATCCAATTGAGTTGGTGTCTAAAAGAGCCAGGACGCGAACATTGCTAGTTCATCCATGTGTCATTATTGTGACACTGAGCTCTGATCCTCAAACATCAAAAATCGTACCGTATAATAAGCCTCTGTGTTTAGTAAAACAAATGCTTAAACCATACCATATCTTACCTGCAGAAAAAAATAATGGATTGCTTTTTGTTGTAGAATTAGGCCATACATTATCCTTCCAGAATTAAATCTGTTTTTTTTTGTCTCACAACGATGACGATATATTATCTGATTATAGAGTCATACACATATATCATAAGTATATTGATGGAAAAATAATACAAATTGCTCACCAGCATATGTGTAATAAAAGCCCGTTAAAAAAAGACACATTTACAAGCATAGACGTATATTAGAATTTTTGTTCGATAGGTATCGTACATGTGCCGTATATTTCTATATATTCGAGTTATTTATGCTAGGAATATATCAAACAACCCATCAATTGTAACATGTATACACAGAGCACTGTGCTGCCTGTTCCGACCAGACACAGACGGCACGCGTGTATCAAAATGAGGACAGCTCTCCCAGCAAACACGAAGACTCGACCCAATGTTGTTTTAATGTTGGTCCAGCGCCGTTGGCGGTGGGCCAATATTGAAACAGCATTGGGTCAAATGCTCGCGTTTGCTGGGCTCCACACCCACCCCTCCGCCACCATAATATTCTCGCCAGCCGATCAGGGTACTTTTAGCAAGACAGCCGGCCAATCACAAGCTTACTACAATACTTAAAATTGAGAGCGGGGGTACGTCAACCATCTGCACATTTTAACATGCGAAGGAGCAGTGTCTGGTGTGAGCAGTGTATACCATGTACTGCACCTGTTACTCGCGGTATTCGTAGTATTCAGATTTCAAATAAATATAATAGTGTATCCCTGTTCACCCGTAAATATTCACGGGGAGCTTCCATGACCGAGAGGCAGAGTGCTCGGTCTCAGCCAGACCAAACCATCTGTCTCATCGGATTCATCTCGCCTTCATCGTGATGATATTTCCGGTCACCTAGGCCTATTCTGTGGAACGCAGTGACGTCACCGGATACCGTTTTGAGTGGGAATTCGGTGAAAACAAGGTTATGTAAGCCCCCCTCCCTCATGCTTCATTGTATTAGCTAGCTCGGTGAAAATTAAGGAGGTCAAGGTCATTGAGTTTCAAAGAATATTTTATCCGGTCATATTTTAAAAATATGCCTTGTCCACTAAATGGGCAGGGGTGTGTAATTAAGGTCAACTAAACTATGGAGACGGAAGGGTTTTATACAACTTAAAATCATCATAAATGTCTTAGTTAGCTCTTTTCGCTTCATTTGAATACCTTTATTATGGGTCTACGGCAATTATAAATTTGTAATTGTTTCAGCGGGGTTTGAATCTCACGTATTTGGACGTCAGAATCTGGCGTTTCGAAACGTCAGATTCTGACGTCTAAACACGGTCCCCGCGCTGGAAAGGTTAATAAAATTAAACGGTTACAGAGTTACACTTTCTCCAATAAAGAAATAATTATCGATTTTTTTTATTTTTTGGATTTAAACCCATGACGTCTTGCATGGTAACGAATGCCCAGCAAACACAAGACATCAGGCCAGTGTGGGTTCAATCCAGGCCCACCGTCTGGGACACTGGGCCAACATTGAGTCAACAATGTCTTAAAGTGACATGCCCAAGTCTAAAATCATCAAAAAATCGGTGATTCTATTTTAGCTTAATAATATGAACATATGATGTAAACATTTCCATAGACTAGAGGGCGGGGGCCCCAGGGTAGTGGTTAGCACCGCTGCCTTTCACGCCAGAGTCCGGGGTTCGGTTTCCGGTCTCGGCGGTTTGAAAGAAACAAAATTGTTTCTTCCCCATCCACGTGTGAAAGTTAGTATTGTGGGGAGCCTCCGTGACCGAGAGGTAGCGTACTCGGCCTCAGACCGCCAGGGCTCGAATTTCGAATCCTGTGTCTGGAGGACAGTGTCATCTCAATCATCTCACCATCCTCAGGAGGTTCTCCTGGCCCAGTTTAGCCTATATGTGCACAAAGGTGGCCTAAAGCCCGATTCATTTCATTTCCATAGACTAGAACTGCAAAAGTTTTTAAATTTTTGTGCTGCGCATTCACCAGTTAGGCTAGATATAGAGACAACCATGTCAAAAATAAGAAATAGGTGAATTTCGTCGTCTATATCTAGCTTAGCTGGTAAGTGCGCAGCAAACAAATTAAAAAACTTTTGCAGCTCTAGTCTATGAACATCATATGGTCATATTAATAAGCTAAAATAAAATCATCGATTTTTTGATGATTTTAGACCTGGGCATGTCACTTTAATGTATCGTGGTTTCTGGATTGTATGCTAACAATATATGCAAGATGGGACAACAACATCAATGTGGTTGAGTGAATTCGCCCCCAGGCCCCCCGCCACAAGTGATTTCGGCCCGAGGCACCCCGCCACAGCTGCTACATGGCCTGCATTTGAAGCACCATGCGCAGGGAGACCATTCCACAGCCGTTTGCGCAGCTTCCGCCAGGTTGACTTCCGGAAATCCCGCAGGACTTCCGCCCGTGGCGTAGAAATACATCCAGGAGTGCGTCGCTCACCCGCGCTGTAAACAGGTGATTTGTTTTTTTCGCGGCGTAGCAGTCAGTCGTCTCCCATCAAACAAGTATCGTTTACCCGATGTCTATCTAACGTTGGCCCAGCGTCGCAGACGATGGGCCAACGTTAGAAAGACATTGGGCCGACGTCGTGTGCTTGCTTGGCTGAAATCGATTTTTCCATGCGCCATGAACCTGTTGCTGCCTTGGAGGTCTGTGAGATCAATATGGTCATATCGATCTGTACCCCTTTCTCTGATGCTTGCAGTCTGTAGGGGTTCAGGCTGACCCCGGGTCTGGGAAATATACGCCCTCAACTGGACTGGAGATACGCCCTCAACTGGATTAGACATACGCCCTCAACTGGACTGGAGATGCCGGGAAAAACACGTATACCTTAAAGCATTACATGTACAAAAAATATGATTACTGTTTTCAGAAACCCGTGTATCTTTAACTGTTTAAAGTAATAAAGTTATTCGAATAGGGTGAAAATGAAAACAGAAAGAAATTCGACAGCATTTGTGCACTGTGCATTACAGACATGTTACGAAGTGAAATGAAATATTTTTGCATCAGTCTGTTAAAAATTGTTGTTTGATGTACAACCTTATGTTGTCTGCCTCATAGGACTGTTTTACCTTTTTGTTTGATAAACTACTCTTTTTACCTTAGGCAGAATTCACGAAGCTAAGTGGTCAACAGTATATAAATGACACATTATGGCATGGTATTTGTCAGAAGAGCCCCTTTAAAATGATTATAAATAACAAGAATTGTTTCTGAAATCAAAATAAAAAATATGCATTTCTTATTTACATTGGAAGAGAGTTCCATAGTTTTAGCTCCATATAACAATGTAACGACTAAGTAAAACTGGCTTTATTGGAATTCGATAGAAACAAATCTTTGTTAGTTTGAATATTAAAGCATTGTAAACAAAACTCGTCTAGACAGACCGTCTGAAGCCCTGACTCCGTTGATGTGGAGCACAGACAGAGCTGTGCTGAGACACTCAGACTGGTGGCATGGTTGATGCGGCTTCAACCCTAACAACGCGGAATAATTTTGTATAAATCATGGAGGCCAAAGGGTTTATTTCAATTTTAAATCATTATAAATGTATTAGTTAGCTCTTTCTGCTTCATTTGAATACTTATGTTATGGGTCCACGGATCGACATTAGTCGTCAGAATCTGACGTCTACAGACGTCAGATTCTAATGACTGAAGTCGATTCCCGCGTTGTAAAATTTACTGTTTGGCTAGCGTCATGGACGATGGCCCAGTATTAGGCCAGCATTGGATCAACGTCTCTGCTTATGTCCAGATAATCTGGTGGAATGATAGATGGAATAAGAAACAAGAACAAAAAGAATAAAGATAAAGACGAATCATAACGTGATATACAACATCGATCATGTAACATGGGACATCACGTGATACATGCCAGCCAATCATGGATCATGTAAAATTACTATGTGAAGTATGACACCACGTGATATATGGCGTCCAATCATTAATCACGTAACATGAAGTATATTCATTACTTGTTGGTACATGGTGTATCACGTGATGCAGAATATCCAATCACGTGACGAGATGGACCATAGTTATTTTTAATGATTTACGTGACTCTCAGCCCCTATTAATTGAAGGATCAAAGTATTCAGCGATCAAAGATAACGGAAAGAAGAGAATTGTCCATGTAAAATTTCGATAATGACAGTATGCAATGACATTTGCACGATGGATTCATTTTCATCTCTCCTGACCCAGGTAGTTCTGGTCATTTATTGTGAGGTTTTTGTCACAAAATGACCCCCCGAAACAATAACCCAGCAGAGATATTCAATACTAAAATGCAATAGACCTGTTTGTATTGCATTGTATAAATATAATTAAACAGATATGTAATATTTTATTCCACATTATGCAGCACATTGACCTATACAGTTTTGAAATGTCTCATGTACCTCGATGTTACTATATTTCATTGCATTGCACTACATGTAGGCCATGGTACACTTTATTTTGTTGCTTTGCGCTACAGCTCTCCATTACAATATTTTTTGGATTACGCTTTTTGTCTTATTGCATTTGCATTTCATTACATTTGCATTGCATTGCATTGCATTTAATTGCATTGAATTACATTGCATTGCATTGCATGGCATGGCATGCCATGGCATGGCATGGCATGGCATGGCATGGCATGGTGTGGCATGGTGTGGCATGGCATTGCGTGCAACTCGTTTCATTTCACAACAAAATGAGGATCGAATGCTGATTAGCTACAAATGTAGGACGATTAGAAAGTCATAAGAATTAAGTCTATCTCGGATCAATAACCAATTTGTGTGGCGGAGACACATGTTACAGTCAATGTGAGGATATTGTTAGATTCCTGAACCATGGGAGCGCAGAGGACGGAGATCAAAAGGCATCAAGCCAGTCTTGATATAATGTTGGTCCACCTTCTGCGACGCCAGGCTAACATTACACCAACACTGTTTCAACGTTTCGTGTTGATTGGAATTCGGCCAATGCCGATTTATTGTTGGTATAACGCAGTAGCCAATGGTTAAACTTTAATACTAAAGCGCTGAATTAATTAAAAAAAAGTCGCAATCAAAGGTTTTTATTCAAATTGAAATCATCATAAATGTCTTAGTTAGCTCTTTCCGATTCATTTGAATACCTATGTTATGGGTCTACGGCCATTAGCAATATGTCTACTCTTACAGTGCGGGGATCGTCTTTAGACGTCAGAATCTGACGTCTACAGACGTCAGATTCTGACGACTAAAGTCGATCCCCGCGCTATACGGGTTAAACTATCATGGGATTATCATGTCTCAACAGACTAAGTTATTGGTTAAATTATGATTACATCAGTTAAATTATAGGATCATCTCTGAAAACATTTTACATTTAATCTATTGTTGCGCTAATTCTGGGTCAACGTCGTAGAGGGTGGCCTAAAATCCCCCCTTGTACTGCTAAGACCGCATATATTATACGTTTTCAAGCAAATTTCAGACTAAATATAATACCACTAAAATATGTAACACATCTTGTGGCAGATGCTCAGTTAATCAAATAATTCAGTTTGGGAGATGTCTTTTCTCTATAAATAATAGTATTTATCATTCACTTGAAGCTGGAAATTACGTTAACAAATGACTTATTTTTTGTATATGAAGTAAAAAAACTTCCAGTGTATGGTTTTCGCCGCCAACAATATTACCCTTTTATCGATGAAGATTCATCGGAAAGCAAAAGCGATCCCTGTTTGAAGGATCCGAATGCACATACAAGTTTTTATATTAAACTACAAAAATGCATTATCCCGATACCACAGTCAGTAATTTGATATCAAAATTAAGCATAGAGTAACAAGTCAGTGTTATATACTGGAGTATAATATGTATTTATTTGTTATGAAACAATTTACTTTCAATGTTCCGTTGCTATTATTATTTTTTTTATTGATAAAATAGTATCAGACTAAAGCATTCTACCGATAAAAAGTTAAAATTCAATGATTGTTGATACACCCAGCAAGGTTACAGTTTAAAACAACCATTACTTTAAACTAAATGCGAGGTTAGTCCCTTTCACTTTATCTTATTTCTTTATTTAAAGTGAACTTTTCTAATAGAAATGAGAGAGTGAGTGGGGATAATCTTAAGTGTAATATTTAAGTGGAATGTGCCCTAGGACTAAATAGGGATCAATGCAGTTTCACCCTTTAATCGACCAGTTTTTTAATTAAAATTTTCAGATCTGACAAAATGGAAGTCTACAATTTTAAAATGATTGAGGTAACGTTCTATCTTCCCTCGTGTTTAGTAGCTAGTATTTAATTTGCCAATATTTTTTTTAAAACCAATATAATTGTGACCGGTGGACAAAGAGTTGAATCTTGTGAAACTAGCAAACAAAAGACGTTTAGCCAATGTTGTTTTGATGTTGCGCCACCGTCTGCGACGCTGGCCCAACATTGAAACAACATTAGTCAGACGTTTACTGCTGGCTGGGAATGTCCTACCAGCAGTAGGCCGAGGTTCTGTTTATGCCCACAGCGCATGATTAGGCGACAAAACAGCTACATCTTGGCTGATTGTTGTGTGTATTAGTTTACAGATTGTAGCGTTGACTGTTCGGGTGTCTGTGATCAAATCGGTAAAATAATCTAGCCGACAATTAGCTGAGATGCAGGGTAATAACGAGGTAATTAGCACAATATGATTATGATTAATTGAGTAGCATGTTAATAACTTTGGTTGACAGGAACAGGTCGAGACGATCCTGTACGTATCATGTAAGACAACGTCATATTCAGTGTTTAAAAAAACAATGTTTTTGTTTAAATGTTGGAAGATTATAAATTTTGGATGTGCACACATAAAATAACGTCACATTTAGGGGTTTTGTCGAGTTGAAAAAAATAAAATAAAATTGAGAAAAACTCGGAAGTGGGTTGGTCCCCACTCGGGATTTGTTTTTGTTTTTTTGAAATTTTGTTTGTTTTTTGTGTTGTTCTCATGTTTCCAAATGTTACCAAATAAAAAAATTGGATAGGAGGGTGGGAGGATGGTGTCTGACCAATCTGAGTTAATGTCGGATTTTTTTTTAACTTGACAAGACCCCTTAGAGTTTAAAATAGTACTATTTTTGTGTGATAAATCCTGGATCCCCCGCCCACGCCTAATAACACGTGTGGGAAGAAATCAATGAGAATACATTGTAATCCGATAAAGGGATTATAACAATTGCTATCCATCTCTGTGATCCATAGTGAGCCAGCCAGCAATAATCCTATCATGGCGGATCCAGAGGGGGGGGGGGCAGGGGGTCCTACCCACCCTTTCAAAAACAATATTGCCTCGGCATCTCAAAATTACCAAAATATTGATATATCACACTTGAAAGTTGCGTATAGGATAAAGCCCGAGGAGCTCTACAATCTTAGCTTTGGAAAAGGCCGAGACCGAAGTCCGAAGACTTTCCCACAGCTAAGAATGTAAAGCTCCGAGGGGTTTAACTGACTTAAAACACATCCGACCATAATGAGGATCCCTCATAATCAACAGCTCAGTTACGCCTGACTGATTATAACATTATAGGCCTACTATGATAATCGGGCTGTACTTGATCAATAATAACTCTCCATCTCGTTTATTTGACACTCGACGCCAGAGCGGGGTTCGAGTCCGCGATCCCCGACTTTCCAAGCAGGCAGCTTTAACCACTGCAGCAGGGCCGCCACCACATAGGTATTCAAATGAAGCGAAAATAGCTAACTAAGACATCTATGATGATTTCAAATTGGTTTATGCAAATATTTTAGCGTTTTAAGGTTTAACCCTTTAACCGCCGGTGCCGTCCATATTCGTTTCTTATGTTTTTTATTAGCACATTACATATCAGCTTTTAAACCTGTTAAAGATAAAAAGTGACATTAATCAGCAAGATTTGAAATTTGTTGACCTCCATTTTGTCAAATCTGACTAATTTTCACTCACTTGAAGTTGTGGATCGCGTCAGCGAGACACAACTTCAAGTGGGTGAAAATTCAAATTGAATAGGGCGGGGGCCCTAGGGTAGTGGTTAGCACCGCTGCCCTTCACGCCAGAGTTGGGGGTTCGGTTCCCGGTCTCGGCGGTTTGAAAGAAACAAAAATGTTTCTTCCCCATCCACATGTGAAAGTCAGTATTGTGGGGAGCCTGCGTGACCGAGAGGTAGCGTGCTCGGCCTCAGACTGCCAGGGCTCGAATTTCGAATCCTGTGTCTGGGGAACAGTGTCATCTCAATCATCTCACCATCCTCAGGAGGTTCTCCTGGCCCAGTTTAGCCTATATGTGCACAAAGGTGGCCTAAAGCCGGATTCATTTCATTTCATTTCATTTCAAATTGAATATTTTGGCGGCTAAAGGGTTCATTTTGTGTCAGCGTCTTCTCTCTGCTGAATTGATAGCTTGGAGATGTAGAACAAAGCAAGACGATTGGTTGTCTGGAAGGGGGAGGGGGGGGTATTCACCTCGGGTTCACATCAGGTGGGACTGCCGTCCGCCATTTATGGCCAATGTCTCAAAGGACTCAATATCGATATCTTGCTGTGGTCCAGGTTATGGATTGGTGCTCAGACCGAGGACAAGTCTATAATTAAAACCATTATCAGATTATGATTGTGCTGTATATTTCTCAGGATACAGATGGCATACAACAGACAAACATGTCACCAATACCGTGCTGCAGTAGATGTATTCAATTGAACGGATGACTAAGAATGATTGAATGAATTGATCAATGAATGAATGAATGAACGAGAGAATAAGCCAGCGAACGAACGAACGAACGAACGAACGAACGAAGGAACGAACGAGCCAATAAACGAGAGAACGAGCAAGAGAATAAACTAACCCCCGAGTGAATGAATGATTGAATGAGCGTTTTATACGTATGAATGAATGAATGAATGAATGAATGAATGAATGAATAAATGAATGAATGAATGAATGAATGAATGAATGAATGAATGAATGAATGAATGAATGAATGAATGAATGAACGAGCGAACGAACGAACGAACGAACGAAAGAACGAACGAACGAACGAGCGAACGAACGAACGAACGAACAAACGAACGAACGAATAAACGAGTGAATGAATGAATGAATGAATGAATGAATGAATGAATGAATAAATGAATGAATGAATCAACGAATCAATGAATCAATGAATTAATCATGTCTGGTCATGATTACCACCCGAGTAAACACAAAATACTTCTTGTACAGCATTTATACAATGTTGGACAGCTGGACCGGCGTGCATAATTGTTCTACAAATGTTTTGTATTTACTGGGACATGCCAATTATGCCAGAATTGTACTTTTAGTGTCGTATTTATTGAACTAGTGCTGTATTTACGCAATCCTGTACTCAAATGATTAGAGATTGACTGTCATAACAGTCAGATACCATTGCACCACACTTTTGACTTTTAACTGATACAATGAAACAGCTATTTTAGCCCAAGGGGTCTTGTCAAGTTAAAACAAATCAAAAAGCCGAGAAAAACTCGGAAGTGGGTGGGTGGGTGGGTTGAGACCCAACTGTTATTTTTGTGTGTGTTTTTGTACATGTTATAGAAAAAATTGGGTAGGCGGGTGGGTGGTTGGTTCTGGCCAATCCATTTTTTTCTCTGAATTTTCAATTTTTCTTTCACTTGAGAACACCCCTAACTTGCGTACTGGTTTCCTTATAGGAGTCGGGAAAACACTTTGACCCTAATTCTTAAGAAAACATTATCTATGTTGTTATTGAGGGCGAGGGGGGTCTAACAGAGCAGGGGCCCGTTTCACTATCATTCTCGCTCACAAATATCTAATTTGCATATGAGGACCGTTAAGATTGAACGAGTGGGTCAGAGTGCTCGTATCCTCCCTATACATGTTAAAGAAGGAGACAAACGAGGAAAATCAACGACCTTTTTTTAGGGCATGAAAATTAAAAAAAGCTCGTTTCTTTTCTGCATGATAAAACGTGCTTCTCGTGGGCGAGGATCAGAGGGGAACACGCAGTAACACAGCCTCGCTCTCAGACGCATGTCACGTGGTCGTCTGACAGGCCGTCAATTGGTTGAGTTAGGCGCAAGTAATTGTATTACGCCATGTGCGCTGTGTGCGGAGATTGGAGCTGCAAGTACGAGGCATTGGGCCATTGTTGGTACAATGCTGGTTCAGCCTCGTAGACGGTGGCCCAACATGGAACCAACAATAGCCCAATGCTTCGTGCTTGTTGGGTTGGGCCACTGTTGGTGTAACCCTAAAACACTGAAATATTTGTTTTTAAACCAAGAGAATAAATATTATTTTTAATTCGCTCTTCCCGCTTCATTTGAATACCTATGTTATGGGTCTACGGGCATTATAAATATCTTACTTTTTCACTGAGGGGGTCCACTTTAGATGTCCGAACATTGTTTATTGTTTATTTGACTTCCAGTTAAAAACATGCAAAAATGGTACATTATAATTAAAATTATCATTTTTTGAACATGTTATTAACTTTGGTTGACGGGAAAGGTCGAGACGACCTCTACAATGCCTGTCAACCATATAAGTGAATTAAAATTAAAGAATAAAATAATATCCATTGTTTAAAATAGCAATAGCAATTTAAAAATGTACATAGTATAAATTATAAAGTTTACTATTTGTACACATAAAATAAAATAACCGACAATTGTCTGTCATCTGTTTCCCGCACCAAAACCAGAGATAAAATAGCTACACTGTGCTCTACACCGTGTAGCAAAAAAGGACACTCTAATTAAAACCTCTAAATGCTTTAGTTGTCTATTATATCAAATGACATACAACTAGGATATGTGAAAAGGAAAAACAGTAAAAACTTATCGCACTCTTAATTTTAACATAGGCCTACATACATCCCTAAATAAAAGTAATACTATAAACCTAGAATACATCTACTGACGTCAGCTCATATAGCCGTCGCGCAGCCGAAAAATGCTGAGTAGTACCACATATGCAATTTTAGACTGGAAGAAAAACAATCCCAAACTCAAGAAGTAAATCAGTTGATTAGAGATCTTTGAAATTCAGCATAAGGACCCCCCTGGTCTGGAAACAAAGGCTACTGAAAAATCACTTAACCTAAAAAAACAAATAATAATTTTGAGGGGGACAGCCATCCATGCCATGTGGTAATACTCTGAGTCAGATCATGACAAGCGTGATCATGTAGAGTGATGTCGGTCTGCTCCGAACAGTATCAGAGACTGACGAAGATGACATAACGGCTACGGACGCCAGTTTCTAAAGTCGGTCCACGTGCTGGGAGGGTTAATGCTGGTCCAGCGTCGTAGACGGTTGACCAACATTATTAAAACGATGTTTACGATCTGTGCGCACATAATGTCTTGTCTGTGCTGGGAAGCGTGGATTCTCTGTTACATGTAATTTAACTAATTGTGACGGAGAACCCACATGACCGCCGGCACTGTCAGTTCACAGCAATGTATATAAATATTTTTTATATATTTTTTTCCTATACCGATAGACAAAACTGACTAGTGAGCCATATAAAGGCTGAATATACTATCTTCACCAATAATTGATATTTTGTACTTGTAGATGTTATATCTGTCACAATAATGAAATAAACATTACGTAAGCTGAGATGTGAGCCATGTCGCGAATCCACACTGTAAACGTGTGAATCGTGGATTGCTGCATTGGTTTGTCCCGGGAAAATCAACAAGGCGGTGACTGCGAGCGATCTCCACCTTCAGGTCAAAACAAATGGCCATAACTTTGTAATGACGTTGAGACAAATGATCTGAGCATGCGATGTAGTAGGCTAAATGTTACTGATTCTAATAAATCTGTTATCGACCTGATCAATCCAAGTCTTTAGATATGACCGTCTAAAAGAAAGACCAACCTTTTAACCCTTTTAAGCCTGAATTTACCATTGTCATCTTCATCCACTACAAGTCGCGAATTTCTGTCGCAATTCTTGACTTGTAGTGGATGAAGATGACTTGATATGGTTCAAAAATTGGACAAAATTGCCACGTATTGGTAAACCAGTTTCATGGAAATTTTCGTTCTAAACCCTTGGTTGTAGGAAAATTAAGTCTGTTTTCGGGAAAGATATGCAAACGGTGTTCATTTGAGTGAAATATGGGAAAATACAGCACTCGCTCCATGAATAAGGTGTGAGCCTTTAGGCGAACACCTTATTCGTGGAACATGTGCTGTATTTTCCCATATCACACGAAAAATGAACAACGGTTGTATTTACTCACACGATGAAGTCACACATGACATATCTGCCGTACATTTCAATTCAAACTACAGCTAAAGTGCGATATGAGCTAATACCGCTATACGTCTCATAGTGAAAACCAGGGCACAGAGTGTGAGAAGACTAAAACAATCACTGCTTGACATCCAAATGCCCCTTTTTCGAAATTCTGGATCAGCCCCCGGTCGCAGACTGTGGTCCAGCATTACAATAACATTGACTCAATGTCTCGTGATTTCAGTACCATATTTTTTACGTTGGTTGTTGATCAAGACTATTGTTATGTCATGATTCACTTGATGCCAGAAATCAGATAAAGAACCTCTGTTTACCACCTGTCAGGGGCGGGGGCCCTAGGGTAGTGGCTAGCACCGCTGCCTTTCACGCCAGAGTTCGGAGTTCGGTTGCCGATCTCGGCGGTTTGAAAGAAACAAAAAATGTTTCTTCCCCATCCACGTGTGAAAGTCAGTATTGTGGGGAGCTGCCGTGACTGTGAGAGGTAGCGTCCTCGGCCTCAGACCGCCAGGGCTTGAATTTCGAATCCTGTGTCTGTTGGACAGTGTCATCTCAATCATTTCACCATCCTCAGGAGGTTCTCCTGGCCCAGTTTAGCCTATTTGTGCACAAATGTGGCATTTCATTTACCACCTGTCAGAATGAGGTGTGTTACATGTAGTATAGGAAATATTTTTGCATAAATCATGGAAACCAATAGGTTTTTTTTCAATTTGAAATCATTAAAATTGTCTTAGTCAGCTCTTTCTGTTTTATTTGAATAACTTTGTTATGTTTACGGCCATTAGAAATCATTGAATTCTTTCAGTGCAGCGCAGTCCTTATACGTCAGAATCTAACGCTTACAGACGTCAGATTCTGACGTATAAAGATGTTCCCCGCGCTGAAAGGGTAATGATGAATCGATCATCAGTTATTGGTAGTTTATGTCAATTTGAAAGGCATTTTACGGTGTTTACCTCTAAGTTATGCCTATTAAACTGTGGTCCAGATATTCACCTTCTCTACAGCAAATATTGCATTATTGATTCTTAGAAAATGTGATTAACTGAAGCTGAATTGAATGAAAATACTTGTTGACAGACAGTATTGTGTTGTGTTGTGATTTTAATTGGCCCTAAAAGCGCAACATTAAAATTTAAACTTTCAAGCACCCACTTGAAGTTCTGCCTCGCTACCGCGACGCACAACTTCAAGTGGGTAAAAATGACTTAAAATGTTTCATTTGAGACCAAATATTTGCAAATATTTGCAACATCCATTTCATTCCCAATAATGGGCAGTGATTTGTCCAACTAATAAAACAAATTAAAAACGTCTATCGTAGCGTACTCGGCGCTTTACATTCTTAGCTATTAAAAAGGTCAAGGCCGAAGGCCGAGGCCTTTTTTATAGCTAAGAATGTAGAGAGCCGAGGGCTTTAACTGACTTAAAACACATCCGACCATTATCACCTGATAATGAGGATCCCTCATTATCAACAGATAGGTCACCCTTGATTGCTTATAGTACCACAGGCCTACCATGATTATTGGTCTGTACTTGATGAAAAATAACTCCCCATTCCCGGCTTAGAATGTCGTCGTCGGACAAAGAAAATAATGTAATGGTGTGTTTCAAGGTGTAAGAACGTAGACATACGGCCACAGTAGAACAAGTATGGGCGGGGACCCTATGGTAGTGGTTAGCACCGCTGCTTTTTACGCTAGAGTTCGGGGTTCGTTTCACGGTCTCGGCGGTTTGAGAGAAACAAAAATGTTTCTTCCTTATCCACACTCAGTATTGTGGGGAGCCTCTGTGACCGATAGGTAGCGTGCTCGGCCTCAGACGTCCAGTGTTTGTATTTCGAATCATGTGTCTGGAGGGCAGTGTCATCTCACTCATTTCACCATCTTCAGGAGGTTCTCATGGCCAAATTTAGCCTGTATGTGCACAAAAGTGGCCTAAAACCCGATTTATTTCATTTAGCACAAGTTTTATGGACAGTTTTATGGACGTATGCGAATATTGAAAATGTTTCTCTTGGCGCTGTGCACGGCTATGTGATGACCCCCCCCCCTCCCACTCCTCTGGACAGAAAGTCCGTGTGACACCATACCTAGCCCCCCCCCCCCCCTTCTAAGGACAGGGGAGAGTCCCTGAGAGACTGTACCTAGATCGAGAGGTCACACATCTTATGGTGGCAAACATCAATCAATTCTCTACTTGATCTGCATCGTGGGTTGACTTTCAATACCTCTTTCATTACATGCTGCCTCGTGAGCCCTGGATTACACCACAGCGGTTCGCTCTACCTGTCCTCGTGTTGTCACGCATTTCACACATGTAGTGTTGCATTGCATGGCGTTGAGCTACATTGCATTGCATTGTATTATATTGTATTGTACTAAATTGCATTGCATGACATTGCATTGCATTTCGTTACATTGCATCACATTACATTGTGTTAAATTGCATTGTACGATATTGCAATGTAGTGTGATTTATTACATTACATTGCATTGCATTGCAATACAATGTTTCTTTTCTATGTTCCTTGCTGTATGTATATTGCAAAGCGTCACATTGCATTGCATTGCATTACATTTCATTGAATTGCTTCGCATTGTATTGCATTGAATTGTTTTGCATTGCATTACATTGCATTGTATTGCATCACATTACCTTGCTTTTCATTGAAATATACTGCATTGCCTTGCATTACATTGCATTGCATTGCATTACATTGCATCGCATCGCATCGCATTGCATTGCATTACATTACATCGAATTGCGTTGTGCATTGCACAGTGCGGGGATAGTCCTTAGTCGTCAGAATCTGACGTCTTTAGACGTTTTTAGTCTGATCTGACGACTAAAATCGATCTCCGCAATGTGAAAATGAAATATTTATAATGGCAGTAGACCCATAACATAGGTATTCAAATGAATCGGAAGAAGCAAAATAAGACATTTATTATGAATTCAGATTGAAAACAACCTTTTGGTTTCCGTGGTTTATACAAAAATATTTTAGCGCTTTAACCCTTTAATCGCCGGTGCAGCATATATTCGGGTTTTCAGTTTTTATTAGCACATTAAGTATCACCTTTTAAACATGTTAAAGATAAAATGTGACATCAATCAGCAATATTTGAAAACAGTTGACCTTCATTTGATGAAATCTGAATAATTTTCACTCACTTGAAATTGTGGATCGCGTCAGCGAGACACAACTTCAAGTGGGTGAAAATTCAGATTGAATAATTTGGCGGTTAAAGGGTTGAGGGTTAAGTGTTAATGTTGGCGAAGCATTAACACAGCACTGCGTGTGCTGGGTGTCTCGGCGCGGTCAGGTTCCTGTCCTGATGAACAAATGACTTGTAGCGCGGGTCTCTGTTCATTTGTAGACTCAATCACGCTCACAATTCTCTGAATTACTGCATCAACAAGCGCCCGTGTTATTGGCCGAGCCGAGTCACGTGATGTGATCAGCAAACAAGACGGCGCAGGCGCGGTGCAATACTGAGCGGGGCATCCGGTTTACCAATCATCCGGGCGTCCTATTGGTATTCTGCAGGGATCTTTCTAGTTAACAATTTGCGCGCTGAAGGCACCAGCTTTCCATGGCGTATTCAACAGTTGCGAACCGGCCAAGCAGAAACTGGGATGTAGACGCACTGCTGGTTTAACCGTTTAACCATTAGGGCGATGACATATTTTTGTATAAACCATTGAGACCAAGAGGTTTGTTTCAATTTGAAATCATCAATAATGTGTTAGTTAGCTCTTTTCGCTTCATTCGAATACCTATGTTATGGGTCTACGGCCAATATAAATGTTCAATTCTTTCAGTTTGGGATGAATACCTTGCGCACTTTTAACCAAGGTGCAAATGTATTGAGAGCCTATCCAAATGATGCAAATAGCCTATGGCCTGAGATTAATCATTTCTACAATTTAATCCCGCAAATAAGGAACGATCAGCTCAGAAATATTTCGCCTGGAAAGAGTTGAAACAGATCGGTCGTTTTGCTTCATTGAACCATAATATTTACATTGCAGCGAACCCTTCTGCTCTGAGCGTTGACAATGCAGCGCATGCGTGCCATTACATTGTGCGCCCACAATGTTTACTCGGCGAATCATAACAATCAACCTGCTTTAAGCTTCTTTTGAATTAGACAAAGTCCCGAAGAGCACGCGGTTTTTTTGGAGATTACATCAATATTGTGCATCTGAAGCGAGAAAAAGGATTCAACAGCAATTTGCGGCGTGCACCCAGCGAACACGAGCCCAACATTAAAACCACATTGGGTCAATGCCTCGTATTAGCTGGGCAGTGCATAAATATTTCGATGGTAAATTCAGTCTTGAAAGGGTGGATGTAGGGAAAGGGAACGACCAGCTCTCTAGACTATCACCAGCCCCGGAGAAATACACTACTTCCGGTGGCCTTCTCCACCCCAGGACGCATGCGCGGCGTAGGAAATGACGTCACCAGCGAGGCAACGCTAATCAAAATAAAATGGAGGCAGCACAACGACCCGTTATAATGCAAAACGTTCACAAAACGTCCTGGTGATGCCACGACCAGCGTAATTACCGGGTCACGGCAACGTAACGTTTAGGATAAGTACGTCTCTAGCACTCCAGTCGCCATCAACATCCGGCCGGTTTTATCGATAATGCGAATCCGGGTCTGACAAACGCGTCTTCTGCGGGAGCGTCCTGATTGTCTCATTAACGTGGGGGAGCAAGAGGAAGTCACGGACAGCACCAGAATCCCTCACTTCGCCACTTCCTGTTTGTCACGTGATAGATATGCAAATTGACAGCAGTTCAAAATGACACATACAAGCCCTGCCGTGGAAAGGCAAAAGGCAGTATCTGCTTACTTTACAAGTGAGCAGATCTGCCTTTTGGCTTAGCAGAGCAGAGCTGCATCCTTCCAATGAAGTTTCAATCCTTATATCAGTGTACTATCAAATCTAAATTTTCACTCACTTGAAGTTGTGTCTCGCTACCGCGATCCACAACTACAAGTGACTGAAAATTATTCAAATTTGTAAAATAATTACGTCACATCGTATATCAATTTCCCGAATTTAAGATAAAACCACAGGAGTAGCACCATATTTGACATCAGTGCCCTGGGGGTTAAAATATACATCATGAGGACATCAGTGCTTTAAGGGTTGAAGCGCTGAATTAATTTGTAAAAAACTTCGCAATCTAAGCGATTTTTTCAATTTGAAATCATCGTAAATGTCTTGGTTAGCTCTTTCCGGTTTATTTGTATACCTATGTTTCATGTATACGGTCACTACAAATAATTCGATTTTCACAGTGCGGGGATAGACTTTAGACGTCAGAATCTGACGTCTACAGACGTCAGATTCTGACGTCTAAAGTTGATCCCCGCACTGTAAGGGTTAGGGGTTAACCCTTTAAGTACAACTACAATTTTTTTAATCTACAATAATTAATAATTATAATGCAATAAATTATATTTTGCATATTATATTAATTATTATGCAATTAATTCCTAATTAATTCATTATTGTCCTTGAGAACTAAAATGAGTGATTTAAACTTAAAAAAATTCAAATAGTTGTTTCACTCGATATGTATTTTCGGTTGTATGGGGGAGGGGGGGGAGGGTTTTTTCATATCTGGCCCATGGACTATCGCATGTGGTTGTCGTATATATTTATTTATGTTTACAGACTGCAGATCGGGACTCAGTCGCTATTAAAACACACCACTACATTATTTTCTTTGTCCGACCACTTCATTCTAAGCCGGGAATGGAGAGTTATTGTTCATCAAGTAGAGGCCAATTGTCATGGTAGGCCTGTGCTGCTATAATTAATGAGGTGTGACCGAGCTATATATTATGAGGGATATCCTCATTATGGACGGATGGGTTTTAAGTCAGTTAAAACCCTCGGAGCTCTACATTCTTAGCTGTGGAAAAGGCTAAGAATGTAGAGCTCCTCAGGCTTTATCCTATACATATTACCTTGTGCTGGTCACAATTTAAATCACAACGAAATGGTGGCCGTGGATCGTCACCACGTGACATAGGACCCACCATCGATGTGGCGAGCCACACCTGATCGTGCCTGCACATAAAATTGATCGATTCGAAAAGTTTATGGCAGTAGATCGAGTAGATCAGGTCTTCCGGTCCTGCAATATGTACTGATATACAAAGAGCGACATGAACTCCAGCCAATAACCCCAGACCGGAAGCTGCTGGACCGGAAGTGTTGACCAACAGGAGGTCTGACTGTCATCAGATCAGTCAATCAGTCAGCTGAGCACTGGTCAGTTTGATTCATTTGTCTCCGCTGTTATTCATCACGACGCTGTCGCTCAATATGTAGGCGACGACTGCCTATTACGTCATAGAGGACCACGACGAGTGTAGGCCTATATTGCTTTACGTCGCTTTCCACACAATCATGCAATAACGCGACAGAAGGAAGCCCAAAGTCGGGACTTTGTCCTACTCTTTTCGAATAAATTCAAGGCTTATTTATAATGTACAGTGTCATAGACATCACTGCACACTCCAGGCTTTTAACATGTTGAACAGTTTGGAGCACTGTAAACGCACAACCTTGATGACAAACTCGACTCGACCGGGATTCAAACCCAGTACCTCTGAGTTTTGCGCCACAAAATTACCGGACCGAATGAACATCGGGGCCGACCACAAAGTGGCGTAATAATTTAAAGTAGTGCATCACAAACCTCTCTCTATATAAGCCATAGGAATCACTGGGTCAGGAGAACCTCCTGAGGCTGAAAAATCATATGACATTGCTGTCATATACCAAGACACATGATTTGGAATGGTGGTCAAGCACGCTACCTCTTGTTCACGGGTAGTCCCGACAGTACTGAATATTTACGAGTGAAGAGGGAAGAAACATTTAAAAAGAAAAGAATGCCAGAACAAACCTGAATACCCGCGATCGCTAGCGTGACAGGCGTTATGCTCAACCACTACACGACCCCCCCCCCCGCTCTTTCTGGTTCGTGGCTGAGCTCGGCTCGCCTCTCGGTATGCGTGGGGCCCTGGTGCAGTGGTAAAGCTGTCTGCTTGGAAAGTTGGAGATCGCAAGTTTGAACAAGCCCCACTCTGGCCTTCAAGTCTCGAAGAAGCAAAATGTTTCTTCCCCGCTCACTCGTAAATATTGAATTTCGTGGGAATCCTCCGTGACCGAGAGATAGCATGCTCGGCCTCAGACCGCCAGGGCTCGAATTTCGAATTCTGTGTCTGGAGGTCAGATAACTTCAATGTTTTTTTATCATGTTTATAGTGCACAGTGATGATATTTTTCATCGAGGTTATGCATATACAGTGCTTCAAACTGTTCAAAGGCATGTGTACAGTGCTGTACAGTGCTGGCTATGATACTGTTCACTATAAAGAACCCTTGAATTCATTCTAAATAGAAATAGGGCTCAGTACCGGCTTTGGGTTTCCTTCTGTCGCGATATTGCCTCAACACTTTCAATAATATAGGTTCTTTACAAGGAACCCTTGAGTACTATTACCATACAACCACAGGAGAACCCTTGCAGGGTTATCCTGTGGTTGTATGGTAATAGTATCGATCAGAACCTGTATTGTTTAGAGTGAATGGCCAGAAAGCGAAGCATTTCTGGTCCATGGATGCGCTGTGCTCGACTCTCAGTATGCATCACTTGGCAGTCACGGCCCCAGGCAGGCTGCTTACATTACCAGAGATTCCTGGAATGCTCCGTTTAGCATTCTCAAACTTGTCACCTGGATATTAGGCCCCTGATTGGTCGAGATGGCCATCTCGACCATTCAGGGGCCTAAGATCTAGGTCATTCTCTCCGCAGATCGTCGTCCTGATCAGGTCGCTCACCGGACTCTCCGCAAATCGTCGTCCTGATCAGGTCGCTCACCGGACTCTGGCCGACCGAGATCACCAGGGCGGCAATGTTTATTGAACATAAAAAACAGCACGATCTAAATTCTTGAGACGGCTTGACCTACAGAACCCTGGACCATAACAAAACACAGTATCTCCCTGGGTCATAACAAAACACAGTATCTGCCCAGCACTACAGAAGCCTGTGCTATAAAAACATTGTATGTTCTGGTGGCCTTCCTAACTAGGCTGTTTTTAACCATTATTGAATACTTGCATTTTACAACAGAAATATTTTTTGATACCCGTAAATGCATAGTAAATGAAACGATATCCCAGTAAACACACAACATTTGTATAACATTTGTACAACGTTGGACCAACGTTGGCCGGCGCTGTACAAATATTATAAAAATGTTTTCTGCTTGCTGGGATATCGATAAGATGAGTTAGCTTCTACAGCATACTACATCATCGGGTTTGAATGAATAAGAAGTCACTAATGTGATCATTAAGCTGTGTATATTTTGTCATTTGACATGAATGAATGGAAAGCTCCCGATCAGGTGAATATGCCCAATATAAATGTTATTATTTAATCAAGAAAAAGTTCTTGATTTAATCAATGAAAATATTCTAAACAGATGATCGTGCTATATACTGTAGATATCGTAATTTTCGTGTGTTTTTTTCGTGATTTTAAGACTTTTTACGAGCTCTAGAATTCGCGAATTATCGATTTAGATGATAGGTAGCGCTCCTAGTAATAATTTTCGCGAGATTTTGAAATTCGCGAAATTGCCTTACTCGCGAAAATTTAAACCTCACGAATATTACCAGATCTACAGTATATAGTCCATCGCACTAGACATAATAGACATAATAGATTCAGTATCATTGCGGTTTAAAATACAGGAAGAGTGTGATATGGACTGATTATACGTCTCACAATAAAAACCACTGTACAGGGTGGGATATGGGCTGATACCTACATGTATATAAGTCTCACAGTGAAAAAACAGTGTGCAAAGTGCGATATGGGCTGATACCAACATAGTCCCATTGTGAAAACCACCACACAGAGTGAGATATAGACTGACACCGATATACGTCTCACATTGAAAACCACTGTGCAAAGTGCGATATTGACTGATACCGATATACGTCTCATAGTGAAAAGCCACAACACAGAGTGCGATATGAGCTGATACAGATATACGGCTAAGAGTGAAAACCACTGCACAAAGTGCGATATGGGCTGATACCGATATAGGCTAATAGTGAATATCACTCGATAGAGTGCGATATTGGTTGATACCAATATACGACAGTGAAAACCACAGCACATAGTGCGATATGGACTGATACCGATATACGTCTCACAGTAAAAAAAACACTGATTAGAGTGCGATATGGATATACTTCTCATATTAAAAACCACTGTATATAGTGTTAGAAGAATAGCAAATTCTACGTGATTCTACGTGATTCTAATTCGATAGCTCTTGTCATCGCTTCTCCTCTTCCCTCTCGTCTTTCTATCCTCTCGTTAGTCAAATTTAGAAGTAGATTTGTCCAAGTAGAGGCCCGGATGCTGCTGTAGAAATGCCCGGATGTTAGGCAGACTGGCGGAATGTGTCAGTCTTGTCAACTTGGAGGGAGGGGGGAGGGCACCGGAGGAGGGGGGTACCGGAGGGGCATTAGTACAAAAAAACACACACAGCAGGGACAGAGGCAGAGTGAGGTTTGTACTGAACTGAATTAATAAAAACAAGAGGAAAAAGGAATAAGCCTTGAGGTGGTCGCTACCCAGCAAACACAAAACATTTGTATAACATTTGTACAACGTCGGCCAACGTCTTCGACGCTGGTCCAACATTGTACAAATGTTATACAAATGTTTTGTGTTTACTGGGTATAGCCACACGACAAACACGTTGAGCCAATACTGTTTTAATGTTGGGCTAGCATCGCAGACGGTGGGCCGACATTAATTAATTCTTACAGCGTGAAAATTCAGATTGAATAATTTGGCGGTTAAAGGGTATAACATTGGTTGGATATCTCGTCTTAGGCGTCGTGGTCGTGGGTAGGTATACAATTAATTACTATTACTTCTCTTCTTCAAAATAAACCCACAATTACTTTCAACTATCAGCTTTGTTTTGCATCATTAATTCCTAAATTCTGTACGCATTTTCAATTAATTTGGAACTGGTATCAATTGATGCAGACACAGTTGGCATCTTCAAGTAAATGACAATATTCCCACGTTTTGAAGACAGACCTGATACAGCTCACAATGTTTTGCTACAGTTTTAGCGAAACAATTTCAAGTCAGTTTAGTTGAAAAATGAGTTGTTTATCGCATCTTGTCTAGCCATGTCTAGACCTACGCACAGCGCAGTTTTAGGTTTATGTGTCGCACGCAACTTGGTGGTTGAAGATGATCTATACCCCTTTCTGCACAATCATGGCAATATCGTGACAGAAAAGAAATGAAATGAATGGGGTTTTAAACCACCTATGTTCATATATAAGCTGGCCAGGCGACCTACTGACAGACGGAAACCCGAAGATGCTCCACTTTTTTCGACTGATTCAAAAGTTTTTTATAGTGCGTTATCATAGACAGCACTGCGCCCACCAGATCTTTGAACAGTTTGGAGTTAGGCACTAGATCTTTGGCATACGTCTCTCAACTCAGGCCTGAAAAATGGGAGAAATTAGAATGTTTTTATATGAGAACTGTATGGAAATTTATGTAGTTCTTTTTTCCAGAATCCCTCAAAAAAATATTTTTGGTTTAGTGTGACGATTATTCCTACCCGAATTGAGGCCTGCAAATGTTTTCTTTGGTGAGACAATTCGCCTTCGCTTTGCCATCTTCAAATAATTTGCCTGTGCTTTCCTCTCTTCAAACAATTCGCTCGTACATTGTTCCCTTCGATAATTCGCATGGCATTATATTGCATTGCATTGCATTGCATTGCATTGCATTGCATTGCATTGCATTGCATTGCATTGCATTGCATTGCATTGCATTGCATTGCATAGCTTTGCATTGCATTGCATTGCATTGCATTGCATTGCATTGCATTGCATTGCATTGCATTGCATAAAATAGCTTTGCATTGCATAGCTTTGCATTGCATTGCATTGCATTGCATTGCATTACATTGCATTGCATTGCATTACATTGCATTGCATTGCATTGAATCGCATTGCATTGCATTGCATTGCATTGCATTGCATTCCATTGCATTGAATTGCATCCCATCGCATTGCATTGCATTGCATTGAATAACACTTTTTTATTATGTAAAAAACTGCACAATGGAAATAAAATGCATGAATATTCAAAAGATCAATGATATTGGAGAGCAATAAACTCATAGTCAGCAGAATCATACTTTTCAAATTGGGAAATACCGTTATACCGTCACTATGAATATACGCCAGCGGGGGCAGAGAAATGTCACAACCAATCAGAGTAAATTAGAGAAACGTTAAATGAGGTCGGTGACGTGTTGACCTATTAACCTGGCGTCTGACCCGATGTGACCTGTATTGACCCCGGCACAGGGTCAGACTGTGCGGGGAATGTGAATCAGGGCCTGTGGCGTGGTTCACACATACTGATAATCACACACCCTTGACGTACAGGCTACCAAGTAAACACAAAACATTTGTATAACATTTATACACCGTCGGCCCAACGTCTTCGACGCTGGTCCAACATTGTATAAATGTTATGCAATTGTTTTGTGTTTACTGCATTGCTTTGTGATATGGAATACTGGCCATGACATGTGTTTGCACAGTGCTATGGAATACTGGCCATGACATTTTATTATAGAGTGCTATGGAATACTGGCCATGACATGTTCTTTTAGAGTGATATGGAATACTGGCCATGACATGTTCTTGTAGAGTGATATGAGATACTGGCCATGACATGTTCTTTTAGAGTGATATGAGATACTGACCATGACATGTTCTTGTAGAGTGATATGGAATACTGGCCATGACATGTTCTTGTAAAGTGCTATGGGATACTCGCAATGACATGTTCTTGGATTGTGGTATGGGATACTGGCCATGACATGTTCTTTAGTTACACACGCCCTCCTATCAGGACGACCACGTGTGTTACTTCACACGGGCGACTCCCTCTCTTATCTCGTGATTTGTAGAATTCTGGACTTGACAGGACGACGAATACGCCCGGGTTTATTACGTTGCCATGGTTACATATTGAGGATTGAGCGTGCTCGGCCTCAGACCGCCAGGGCTCGAATTTCGAATCCTGTGTCTGGAGGACAGTGTCATCTCAATCATCTCACCATCCTCAGGAGGTTCTCCTGGCCCAGTTTAGCCTATATGTGCACAAAGGTGGCCTAAAGCCCGATTCATTTCATTTTCTTATCTCGTGATTTGTAGAATTCTGGACTTGACAGGACGACGAATACGCCCGGGTTTATTACGTTGCCATGGTTACATATTGAGGATTGAGCGCGCGCTGGCATGTAAGCGGGGCGCTGGTTGGGCGAGGATAATGGTATTACTACGCATCTGGTTTACGGCGGATGTGGACGGACTGGGAGATACGGTAAAACGGCTTTCGCTCATGATGATATTGCGAATTTAAATATGGCATTGGATATTTTATTACGACGATAAAGACAATGCAGTCAAACGGTTTTCACAAAACGGTTTTAACAAAAAAAAACAATGTCCCAGCTAGAAGTACAATATTCACCGACCGACCGACTGACCGACCTACCGACCGACCGACCGACCGACCCACCCACCCACTCACTCACTCACTGCTGGATTATACATGCTGGCTTGTAGACGCTGGGCAGCCCACTCACTGCTTTGATTGGTAGGGGGAGCATAAATGAATTACAGCACACCCTAAACTTGGCGGCTCAATAACAATCACCAGCCTCTCCTGGTGACGTTTACAACCACTGTGATTGCTGCCTGATTGACGGATGAAAAATCACTACAGTGCTGAGGTCATCCTAAGGTCATTCTGAGGTCATCTTGTAAAGTACATATCGACCGCCAGCAGCTAAGACGTCGTATCTGACACTCATTTGAGATGGCAGATACGGTATTCTGACTGCGAGGATTTCACATGCAGTGAAATCCACGGCATAGAGTCTGATATCAGGGGCCTCTGTAATAATATATCATTGTCTGAAAAGTGGAACGACTGTCGTAATGGTCAGGGCCCGTATTATCGTACAAGTTACGATATATTGTAGGCTTCTGATTGGTCGAGATGGCCATCTCGACGAATCTGAAGCCTGCAATATATGGTACTTTGTATGAGAATACGGGTCCAGGGCTGTAACGGCACGATTCGAGTGACGCTCCTTTCTCTTTAAACATATAACATGACAATTAGAAATGAAATGAATCGGGCTTTAGGCCACCTCTGTGCACATATAGGCTAAGCTGTGCCAAAGAGGACCTCCTGAGGATGGTGAGATGATTGAGATGACACTTTCCTCCAGACACAGGATTCGAAATCCGAGTCCTGGCGGTCTGAGGTCGAGCACGCTGCCTCTCGGTCACGTGGATGGGGAAGAAACATTTTTTGCTTCTTTTAAACCGCCGAGACCGGGAACCGAACCCCGAACTCTGGCGTGAAAGGCAGCGGTGCTAACCACTACCCTAGGGCCCCCGCCCGACAATTGACAAATAGGCTATATCTACCTCTCAATTCTTCATCGTCTCCACAAATACCCTTGTGTCATCAATAATTTTCTTCTGGTTGGTATTTGAAGGATATGTATGTAGGCTTTGGTATACTTAGGCAATGCCTCCGGTTATACCCGATGAAATGTAGCCTATCTAGCCCATGCTTCTAGACTAGTAATTGAGTCAGTCAGGGCGGCACGTCAATTATGTCAATTTATGTCTAGACGTAATCTACAGGCGTCGCAAAGTGCTTACATGTTCCCTGCATGACGTGTAGCTGGGGCTCTGAGAGGAGCCGTTTTGTGTGACATATCAAAGCAGTGAGCTCTTTATCATAGCACTCAGGGGTAGAGTCTCGTCTTAAAGCAATGAGCAATGAGCTCTATCATTACACTGCTAGCATGGGTCGTGCACGGCGGACACAGATGCATGATTGGCTAACATAGAGTGTGATATGGGCTGATACCAATATACATCTGACAGTGAAAACCACGACATCCCAGCAAACAGAAAACATTTGTATAACATTTGTACAATGTCGGCCAAACGTCTTCGACGTCCGTCCAGCATTTTATTGGGATGGGTGTGATATGGAATGATACCAATATATGTCTCAACGTAAAAAACACACTTTGCTGTGTGAGTAAAGGATCATTTCGTTGCGTGTGTATTCACTTGATTCTGATATCTCACTACTACCACAGATTTCATGTATATGTTAGACGTCGACCCAATGCTGGTATGACGTTGGGCCAGCGTCGTAGACGGTGGACCAACGTCATACCAGCATTGGGTCAACTTCTATGCAGAAAATGTATCAACACTTGAACATTTTTTGGCGGGGGCCCTGGTGCAGTGGTTAAAGCTGCCTGCTTGGAAAGTCGGAGATCGCGGGTTCGAACCCCACTCTGGCATTCAAGTTTTAAAAAAATGAGAGGTAGCGTGCTCGACCTCAAACCGCCAGGGCTCGAATTTCGAGTCCTGTGTCTGGAGGGCAATGTCATCTCATTCATCTCACCATCCTCAGGAGGTTCTCCTGGTCCAGAATAGCCAACATGTGCACAAAGGTGACCTAAGACCCCATTCATTCCATTTCATTTACTTCAACATTTTTACATCATTATGATAGAACAATGACATGCGATAGCCGCAGCAAAAAATCAAAATAATTATCAATTATATAGGCCTACATGTGCAGTTTTTCTAGCATCCAGTGTTATTCTGTGTTTGTCCCCAGATCCCAGACAATTTGCAAAACATACATTTTCTTAGAAATTATTCTAAGTTCTGATTGATGGATTGAAAATAGTAGCGCTTCCAGCGAAATACACTTCTTGGCCGAAGTCTAGACGATTGTGTACCACCAACATTATTGTTTCTGTTTTATATCAGACAAAACAATGTAATGAGAGATGACGTAAAAAATTATTTCTGTGAAAAATAATGAGAGTGATAAAAAACACTTGTGATCCATTTGTGGAAAAGGTAAAGGAGGCGATGTGAAAACGGAAAACATAGTTAGATCAATGGTTTTATCTCGTGAAATGAACTGTTTTTTCCTGCACTCCGAGGTTCCCTACAATATTGATGGAGTCTTTATGAGAAAAATGAGAAGAAAAAGACATTATTTTCTTTAAAAAACAACCTTCCAGGATGAGGGGGTTCGAACCTGGGATGCATGCATGACTGGCGAGGCCGTCAGGCGTTCTACCAAAGCGCCACATCCCCTTCTCTTCCCGCCAGAGAGGAAAGTGTGTCCTATTTGTGTGGATCGCGTATGTGTGTCCATGCAGCGCGTTGATCACGTGACTGATTATAGCAGTGATTGCAGTCATGAATTATAGATGGCTTTATTAGAGACGGTCAGCGGCGTCCAACGAGGGAAGGGGGGTTTACGTGTGTCCAGCAACGGCGGCCAGAGAGGGGGGGGGGCGAATCCCATCAGGTGATAGTGAGTGAATATTGCTTTACGTCGCTTTCTGCACAATCATGGCAATATTGCGACAGAAGTAAGCCCGAAGTCGGGACTATGCCCTACTCTATTTCGAATAACTTCAAGGGTTCTTTAAGGTGCACAGTACCATAGTCAGCACTGTACACTCCATGCCTTTCAACAGTTAGGAGCACTGTATATGCACAGTCACGATGACAAAATATAACCGACCCGACCGGGATTCGAACGAATCGATACGAATGAGCCTCCGGGGCCGGCCATCCCATCAGTTAAAACACACAACAACATTATTTTCTTTGTCTGACCACTACATTCTAAGCCGAGATTGAAGAGTTATCGTCTAATATATACATCAGTAATCAAACCAAGGAATCTCAATATTGAGATTCCTTGATCAAATAAAGAACCAGTCGTACACCGGTCGCGCTAGTAGAATTCGTAATGTATACAGTTTTCTCACACTCATGTTGTTAGCTTTTACTACGGTACGGATGGTGAGATCAGCCCATCTCGCACTCTCTCCCATGCGCTTCACTGCTCAGCTTGATTTTGCCGTTTCCGATAGATATTCGGACGAGAAAATACATACTGCATCGTTGGGTACGGCATGATGGGCTGATCTCAGCGCTCGTCACCACATCATGTCCTCGCCTAAAGGCTCGGTCTTGATGCTGACTTGTGCTGAGATGAGCCCATCTCGCCTTCCCAACGATGCCGTATGCATACATAGAATCGCGAAGACAGCCGGTAGGGTAGATAAGAGTCCTAATAGTCTTGATGATCCCTACAGTGTAGAAAGATAGATTAAAATATCTGTGGTTTTAAAACTGTCATAAATTTTATAATTTTTTACAATATCATTATTCGTTACATTTTATCAAGACTTTGTTGCATTTTATCAAGACTTTGCTACATTTTTTAAGATTTTGTTGCCTTTTATCAAGTATTCGTTACATTTTATCAAGATTTTGTTACATTTTATCAAAGACTTTGTGACATTTGACTAAGACATCGTTGCATTTATCAACACTTTGTTGCATTTTATAAAAACTTTTTTTAACATTTTTACAAGAGTTTGTTACATGGTATGAAAATTTTGGTACAAGGATCATTAAGCCTACACAGTAGCTGTTTCATGGCCTACATGGAGTGGAAGGCCTAAATATGTTGTTATACAGACTAGGACGTTATATGTTATACAGACTAGGACGAATGATGAATGTATTAGTGACACACGGAGGGGGGAGGGGTGTCACAATTCACGACGCTGAGAGTATTTTCGCGCCAGAATTGATCCTGGCATCCGGGTCACTGTGAGCAGACGACAGCGTGCTACTATAAATAGCCTGGCGCGCGCTGTGACGTCACGCCGAGACCAGACTGTAAAACTACACCCGTATGTTGGATGGCTATCTGAACAATATTGATCTGCGTCGAGCGAGCGAGCACTACCAGCAGACACAAGACGTTGAATCAATGTTGTTTTAACGTTGGTCTAGCGTCGTAGACGATGGACCAACAGTAACCCAACATTGATTCAACGTCTTGTGTTTGCTAGGTGGTGATGTTCCGATGCAAATCTAATGCTGGGCCAACGTGTAACACATTGGGCCAGCATTAAACCAACACTGGGGATGGTCAATCATTGTTGTGAACACCGTCATCACAATTTCCAGCTCCTAATTATGAAAATATGTTAATTTTTGAAAACAATAGATCGCAAATTGAGTTATATAATGAAAACAATGTTGTCAAGTCCGACGTACCACCACAGTTGAAAAAACTTGGTTTATTTCTCAGTCAATTCTTAATAAATTTTCTTGAAATTTTGCAAGCGCCCTTTGCAAGTATTACAGCGACTATATCTATACCATTAACATTGCTTGAGTAACGTTAAGAACGTCATAATTGCCAATTTACTACATGTCAAATGGTATAACTTTGGAACTACATAATTTTTTTTCTTTAAATTTCTCGGGTAATTGCCGTAAGACTGAAAAATAATGCTTGCCAAATTTCATGAGGATTGGAGGATAATTGCCTGCGAAATTAGCGGAAGCCATGCAAAGGAAAAGTGACAGATTTAATGTCACTTTTACTATAATGTTGGGCGAATGTCGTAGACGGTGGGCCAACATTCAGCCAGCATTGTTTCAGCGTCTCCTGTTTGCTGGGATTCCCAATATTAAACGCAAAACATTTCCTTTACATTTGTACAGACTCAGACTCAGATTCATTTATTTGATCAAAGAATAACAATTATATATTTTGATTAATATCAGTGCAATGATCAGGAAACCTCCACTAAAACCATAGGTCGCTATCGTGGAGGCCACCTTAAAAAATAAAATAATAAATGAAAATGTACAATAATAATTATAATAAAAGCAATATAGAATTATACATGCCAGTAAAAAATAGTAGAGACTCTTCTTGTCCATGCAGGTTGAGTTCAAGAAAAAACACGTTTTATTGAACTTTTATGATGCCTATGAGTATAGAGAAAGAAGAGAACTATACTATGAGGTAGTGTTGGACCAACGTCAAAGACGATAGGCTGACGTTGTACAAATGTTATACAAATATTTTGTGTTTGCTGGACACGTCCGCCAAGTCTGCCCAGAAAAGAGAAAACTGCATCTCAGGAATCCATTAATCCACGAGGGGAATCGAACCTTTGTCCTTTGACAGACTCTGATTCCCAATATGTAATGAAATTACGAAGTGCGGATTTAAGGACGGTCCAATGGCAGACCTGCGTCACATACGTCGGACCAACATTGCACCAACGCTAGATAACGCATGGGTTGTGAAGCCGGAAAGATCCCTTTGACATTGAAAACATTCCGGTGACCTTGACAATATGATTGATCGACTTCATCATGTCACGTGGTATTATTCCCGTCTTATGATTGGCTGTTTTATCTCTCAGCATCATCTGCTGGCAAAGCAGAGTAATTTGAATATTCATGATTTTGGACGAATATAATTCATACAGGATTCAAAATAAGTGTTGACCTGACTTGACTTGGGATTTGCTATTTGGGGAAATGTACCACATATAGTGTAAACTCATGACTATCCTGGGCATATTTAAATCTTCCAGCGCGGGGATCGTCTTTACACGTCAAAATCTGACGTCTACAGACGCCAGATTCTGAAGTCTAAAGTCGGTCCCCGCACTGAAATAATTAATAAATTTATAATAGCCGAGACATACAGCATAGCTATTCAAGATTCTGACGGCTGTAGAGTCAGATTCTGACGTCTAAGTCGATCCCCGCACACAAAAGAGTAAAGTATTTATAATGGTCGCATAAACCCCTAACATAGTGTAACAGTGTTGAAACTGCCCAGCCCGAGACCGAACCACCAACCCTACTCGTTGGCCAGAGTAGTTATCACTCCAGTCCGCCATACACACAACCGGCTACATACTCCCCTCTCAAATATCTGCTCGTCCCCGAGCAGCCTACAACACACTCGTGGGTTAACTTCTCCTGACTGCCTTTTATCGCAACAGGCCTATTGGTACTGCATTACCGGTAAGGAGCCCCACATTGGGCGCCAATGTAACAATGTTGAAACTGCCCAGCCCGGGGACCGAACCACCAACCCTGGCATCGTGATGCCTGAGCGCTACGCATCTAGCCAAAGAGTTGACTCGTTGGCCAGAGTAGTAATCACTCCAGTCCGCCATACACACACCCGGCTACATTAGGTATTCCATCATCCTGGCAGCAAGTCTTGACAGAGCGAGGTTGCGACCTCAGAAGTAGCGAGCCTTGTGGGGGGAGATGAGGTATTCATATGAAGCGTAACGAGCTAACTAAGACATTTATGATGATTTAAAATCGAAAAAAAAACTTGATTTCTATGGTTTATACAAACATAGTTCAGCTCTTTAAGTGTCAAGGATTGCACCTTGGTCAGGGGAAGAAACATGGATCTCTGGCGTGACAGGCGGTGGCGCTGTACCCTGGACAGAATGATATGATGGAGGAGTGGATGAACACATTAGTGAAATGTGGACAAATGAATGACAGAAATAACCAGTGGATGACTGGACGGAAACGAGAAAGTATGAGAAAATGAAAAACAAACGACTGCACAAATAAATAGATTGATGAGGGAATTACCCAGCAAACACGTGACGTCGACCCAATGCTGGTTTAATGTTGGGCCATTGTCTGCGACGCTGGCACAACATTAAACCGCCATTGGGTTGACGTCTCGTGTGGTATGAAAATGAATGACAATTTCACTCAAGATCTTCTTCAATCTCTACAGTCTGTTTCACCAGATCCTGGGCGTTGCCTTTTCTCAATTTGCTCGGTCGCTGCTTAAATTTTTTCAGCAAAATTTTTTATCGAATTATTTTGTCATCTGATCCCAACTTCCCTGAAAATTTTGTTGAATTTTGTTGTATATTAAGGAATTTAGATCATTTGGCATATAATATTTTTTTAAAATCACAGTTCCCATTTCACCATTACCGTGAAACAATATTTTTTTTACAAGCCAATTGGTCTAGCTTACAAAATACACAACAAAATTCCACAAAATTGTCAGCAATGTTGGGGGAAGATGAAAAAATGATTGCCTGAGTAAATTAAGGGGGCCACCATTAGATTCCCAGGGGGGGGGGGGGGGCAGGAGTATTTTCGAAATAAATAATTTCGGGCGGACGTGAAATAAATAATTTACTTCAAAAACTGTTCCATATATACATGTAACAAAATGTGAAATTTTCAGCGCGCCGCCAAGCCCGGTTGAAATAAATAATTTGCCCGCGACAAATACTTCTGCCCCCCCCCCCCCCCTGGGAATCTAATGGTGGTCCCCTAAAAAATGCTACTCCCAGGATCTAGTGAAACAGACTGTAGTTTATATGTCACTTCGTCCCTGCAAACACCAGATGTTGATCCAATGTTGGTTTAATGTTGGGCCAGCGTCGTAGAAGGTGGACTAACATTAAAGCAGCACTGTGTCAATATCAATATCAGTATGACGGCCCACATTCAGTAATTTCAGCGTGACCCCCTGATTGTCTATATATCAGCATTAAATACGTGTCAGAGTAACCTCAATGTCACCATGACCTCTATGACAGCATTACACCTACATGACGCCTATGTCAGTGTGACCTCTAAGTCAGCATGACCTGTATGTCACTGAACTCCCTGTCAATATGACGTCTATGTCAGCGTGACCTCAATGTGACCGCTAAGTCAATGACAGGTAGCGTGATAATAGCCAGGATATCAGACAAGAAGTGACGTGCTCATAAAAATTAGTACAAAATATAATTTATTATGAATCTATACCGCAGACACAGGCAAATTATATGTGAAGAAAATGCGTAGCACATTAGGGTCTTGTTTTAGGATGATAGGGCACCCGCATGCTAAGCAGACTAATTTTTTTTATTTTTGGCACATCAAAAAAATCAATCATTTGCCAGCATACTTTTGGACCTGTTAATATATGATATATGGTCGCGTGAAGGCCTGGTGTCTGTAATGAAGATACATTAAATTATAGCAATTTGTACTCAATTGGAGTTTTGTCTCCCTACAGCAACCCACAACTAGCACAGGTGGAGCGAGACCCACAACTAGGCTGATAATACATGTATGTAGTCAAATGAAGGGGGAAGAGCTTATAAAGACATTTATGATGATTTCAAATTGAGAAAAACCCTTTGGTCTCCATGTTTTATATGACAAAAATTCAGCGCTTTAACTGTTTAACCCTTAGAGCGCTGCATTAATTTTGCATAATTTATGAAGGCCAAAGGGTTTATTTCAATTTGAAATCAAAATTTGAAATCACAAATGTCTTAGCAAGAAGGTTATATATAACCTCCTTGGTCTTAGTTAGCTCTTGAATACCTTTGTTATGGGTCTACGACCATTAGAAATATTTTTACTCTTACAGCGCGGGGATCGACTTTAGACGTCAGAATCTGCCGTCTACAGACGTCAGATTCTGACGACTAAAGTCGATCCCGCGCTCTAAGGGTTAAATCCACTTTGAGTACGCGAAGGTGACAGCACAAGGTTTGAAGCCATTCTATTGAGCTGTCTGGGATATTTTTTTTATTCTGGAAAAAGTAGATGATACTGAAAGCCTTGCTAACTTCATACTATCAGTTGGTCTCATATCAAACCAATGTTGGTTTATTGCTGACCCATTATCTGCGACACTGGTCCAGCGTTAAACTAACAACGGTTTACCACCTTTGCGAAGTTGACAGCAGTAGGTTTGAAGCCCCTATCTACGGTCACTATAAATATGTGTAGTCTTACAGTGCGGGGATCGACTTTAGACGTCAGAATCTGACGTCTGTAGACGTTAGAATCTGACGTTTATAGACGTCAGATTCTGACGTATAAAGACGTTCTCCCCGCGCTGAAAGGGACATCTTTTTAGTCAGGAATACAGCAGATGATACTGTGAAAGCCTTTCTAACCATCGCCCTGTCAGCATGGTCAGACGTCCAGACAGAGTGTGCAGGCGACCCTGGCGTGACGTGTCAACAGCCAGACACCACTAGCTCCGCCTAGCGATTAATTAATCAAACACTGACGTCTCGTTCACGTCACGCCCTGGCCTCGCGCCGTCACGTGATCTCGAGCATTGCACTTTGGCACCTCTAGGTGGCGAGTCAAACTCATTAAAATCATCAATTATCACGATAAAAAGACGCAGATTTTAGCTGCACCGTTAACAGAATTATCACACGATCTTCTTTGTATTGTTTAGAATTTATCGCATGAAACAAGGTTTGAATAAAAATAAATTAATCTGTATAAAACCTTTGAGATATACCACATAAATGTATCAAACAAAAATAATAAAAACAGTATTGCAATCCAGCGACCTGCGTTTTACTGAAAATGAAATGAAATAAATCGGGTTTTAAGCCACTTTTTTGCACAGATAGGCTAGATTGAGCCAGGGAAACCTCCTGATGATGGTGAAATGAGGGAGATACAGGACCCGATATTCAAACCCTGGAGGTTTGAGGCCGAGCACGCTACCTCTTGGTCACAGAGGTTCCCCACAATACTGAGTGCGTTTTACTAGGACACTTAAGCCCTAAACGTTAGAGTATAGAATTAATTTTTTTATCCACTTGAAGTTGTGCCTCGTTACCGCGACCCACAACTTCAAGTGGGTAAAAATAACTTTTATCTGTAAAATTTGACTCAAAATTTCTGCAATCTACGTAATTTACTTATCATTTCTCATACAAATTGCCTGTTTCGGGGTGAAATAAAAAATCTGCCGTGGTTATCATTCTAAGATCTAAATGGACCTTAATCAGCGGTCAAAGTGCCAAATTTGATGGAGCAGTAAATGTTTGTTTTCCTTTTGGCTTTGTGTGGCAGTATAAAGCTATAAAATATACCTTAACGTGCCAAGTTTTGTAGTTGAAGTTGTGTCTCGCTTTTCCAAAATCATAACCTGTCGTGATTAAAAACTAATTTTATTTTCTTCAATACGAAACCACAAAATGTGAAATTAATTTTCTTGTTGTTTGATAATGTATCCCTGTGTACTAAAGTCGCGAAGACATTGTGCCATGTGTTTATTTATTTCCATTTATTTGTTTACGACTCTTCTATAGTGCTGCGATTGGAGTTTTTTTTCGCTGCCGGTTTCATACACGAAAGAAAGTTAAGATGATGTTACCCCCCCCCCCCCCCCCTGGCCCTTTCCAGACCACCAGTGTACAAACATTATTTTCAAGACATCGACCCCATGTTGGGTCAATGTTGGTCCAACATCTGCGACGCTGGCCCTACATCGACCCAACATTGGGTGAATGCCTCTTGCCAACGGTGGACAGGAGTGGATCTAATTTCAGATAAGAATGCTGGTATCTCAAACGTGTTGTTTAATTAAACATCGAACCAATTTTGGTTCAATGTTGGTCCACCGTCTGCGACGCTGTCTCAACATTGGGTGAATGCCTCGTACCCACTGCGGACAAGAGTGGATCTGTTTTTAGATGTGAATGAAATGAAATGTATGGGGTTTTAGGCCACCTTTGTGCATACTTAGGCTAAGCTGGGCCAGAAGAACCTCCTGAGGATGGTGAGATAAATGAGATGACACTGTCCTCCTGATACAGGATTCGGAATTCGAGCCCTGGCGCTCTGAGTCCGAGCACGCGAACTCTCCGTCACAGAGCTTCCCCACAATATTGAATCTTCATGAGTGAGCGGGAAAAACATTTTGTTTCTTTGAAACTTGAAGGCCAGAGTGTAATTCGAGCTTGCGATCTACGGCTTTCCAAGCAGGCAGATTTAACCACTGCACCAGGGCCCCCGCCCACCAAGGAAGGTAAAATATGCTGTTTAGCCGAGCATGCTGAGATTGTGTTCATGCACGATGACATGGCAAGGACGTGGCCACATCGTCATCACACCTAGTTATGGCAGAAGCAGCAGTTGTTGAGGATTCGGCCTAAGTGGAGGTGACATGTGTTCATTTGGGAGATAATTACCGCCGTGTAAGAATATCTGGAGACGCGGAGGGAGAGCGCGGTGAAGCGGTCAGCCTCGCTTTAATGAGCTCAGGAGCATCACGTGTTGTCACGTGACGCATAGACAGTGTCATGTGACACACCCGGTCTCACTTCTGTTTTTTTTATCGGGACATGGATTTGTATGATTTACTAGATGCCCAGCAACCGTGAGACGTTAAACCAATGTTGTTGTAACGCTGGCCCGCCGTCGTCGACGGTGGGCCAACGTTAAAACAACACTTGGTTGACTCTTTAAGCGCGGAATCTGACGTCTATAGATCTCACATGGCTAAAAACACTGAAAATGTAAAATATTTCTAATGGCGGTATCCCCATGTTCAAATGAAGCTGAAAGAGCAAACTAAGGGGTTTTGTCAAAGTAAAAAAATCCAAAAATCCGAGAAAAACTCGGAAGTAGATGGGTGGGTCAAGCCCCATCTCGGATTATAATTTTTTTTGGAAATGTTATGTTTTTGTGTTTTTTGTGTTGTTTTCATGTTTCCAAATGTTTAAAAAAAAAAATTAAGTTTAAAAAAAAGTTTTTTTTCGGATTTTTTGATTTTTTTTAGCTTGACAAAACCCCTAAGACATTTCTGATTATCTCAAATTGACAAAACTTATTTCAGGGCTTTAAGAGTGAATGGCTCAGTATTTTAGTCATGTGTCTGTCTATCATCAGTGGTATTTGTGTGTTTTATTAAGATCGTTTTAAAAGAAATTACGTGTTATATTTTTGAAAATCAACGTTCTCTAAACATATTTGTTACATCTTGATTTTCAGTTTAGAAATGGTAGGTTATATAAAAGCCAGACGTGAAATTGTCAATTATAAAATATAATCTACATAACATGTAATATCAAAGGGATAATGTTATGAAGTCGAAGAACAGATTTATTTTTATTTGTGGCCATTACTCCGGAATTTTGAAAATATATTTTTTTGCATCTCTAACAAATTAATTTTATTAAACATTGACTAAATATTTATAAACATTACAACGCTAAAATATTATTGTATAAGCCACGGAGACCAAAGGGTTTTTTCAATTTAAAATCATCATAAATGTCTTAGTTAGCTCTTCTCGCTTCATTTGTAAACTACATGTTGGTTGGTAGATTCAGATACGTTTATTAAAACGTAATACGAAAAACATAAAATAATGTTAGATTGAGATAGGTAAATGAATAAATGAATCGGGGTTTAGGCCACCTTTGTGCACATATAGGCTAAACTGGGCCAGGAGAACACCCTGAGGATGGTGAGATGATTGAGATGACACTGTCCTCCAGACACAGGATTCGAAATTCGAGTCCTGGCGGTCTGAGGCCGAGCACGCTACCTCTCGGTCACGGAGGCTCCCCACAATACTAACTTTCACACGTGGATGGGGAAGAATCATTTTTGTTTCTTTCAAACCGCCGAGACCGGGAACCGAACCCCGAACTCTGGCGTGAAAGGCAGCGGTGCTAACCACTACCCTAGGGCCCCCGCCCAGATTGAGATAGGTAAACAATGCAATCGTATAACGACTAGCTGACCTGTTCTAAGACGCTTTAGTACGGATCGCCCATGATTTAAGAAAGAAACATGAAAAAATAGGCAAGGAAATATAAAATACAGACACACCCCCATTCACATCTTCTGTCACATCCCTTTAAGATGGGCATTGACCCCCCGGGGGGGAGGGGTCTCAGGGGGGCGAAAGATAAATCCTCTTAATGAGATGCCTCAGGATTCTCACCGGAGACATCCAGCCAACACAAGACGTGAATCCAATGCTGGCTCAATGTTGGACCAGCGTCGTAGACGGTGGCCCAACATTGAGCCAGGATTGGTTTACGTCTCACCAGCCGACATCAGATTTAAATGAAATGCTGGTTCAATGTTGGGCCTGCGGGAAAACAAAATGATAGACCCCCATGTTATCTTGGCAATGCCTTTTAATTTCTATCACCGAAATACCCAGTTTTTAGCTCCCGCCGTCACCGTAGGTGAGCGAAGGGAGCTATGGATTCTACCTCCGTTTTTTTTTGGCCTCTTCTTTTGCCTATAACTTTGTGAGAAAATAAGCTAGGATAACAATTTTTGGTATGTGGGTTACTTCCAGGTGGCTAATGGACGGGTTAAAATATTTTTAATCTGAATTCAATACGCAAGGTTGCAGAGGAGAAAATGATGATGTGACGGCGTTGGGCCGTTGGGCCGTTGGGCCGTCCGTAAACAATTCGTTTCCGGAGCATATCTCTGAAAGTACTTGTCCGATTGTCTTCAAATTTTACACACAACACCTCTAGGGGGTCTAGTTGTGCCTTTTGGGGTATTTGAACTTTGACCTACTTCTGGTTCAGAACTATGACCTATTTAGACGTTTTGACGCGCACTTCGTTTCCGGAGCAGATCTCGAAAAGTACTGGGCCGATGACAGTCATATTGCACATACATGTTCTCTAAGGTCCCTAGTTGTGCCTTTTCAGGTTTTTGGACCTTGACCTCAAAGTTGACCCAGCACTTTGACCTAATTTATAACATCGGCAAATCCGACTGAAAGATTTTGCGGAATATCATGAAAACCGCTCAAGATAGCTACACCATTACTATAAAACAAATTGTGAGGTTTCAGGAGAGGATGCATCTTGAAAAATTTCAAGTCGATAAAATTAAAAATGGCCGCCTATCGGCCATTATTCACCTCGACAGGCCTGATATTGCGGAATATCATGAAAACCGCTCAAGATAGCTACACCATTAATATCAAATAAATTGTAAGGTTTCAGGAGAGGATGCGTCCTGAAAAATTTGAAGTTGATAAAATTCAAAATGGCCGCCTATCAGCCATTATTCACCTCGACAGGCCTGATATTGTGGAATATCATGAAAACCGCTCAAGATATCTACACCATTACTATAAAACAAATTGTAAGGCTTCAGGAGAGGATGTATTTTGAAAAAAATCATTTTGTCAAAGTTCAAAATGGACGCCAATCAGCCATTATTCTCTTTCACATGGCCGTTATTTGATAAACCGTGCTAGATGGCTAGACCATTACTATAAAACAAAATGTGTGATTTCAGGAGAGGATGCATCTTGAAAAAATTCGACTAGATAAAATTCAAAATGGCCGCTTATAGGCCATTATTCACTTTCACATGACTGTTATTTGGTCAACCGTGCTAGATGGCTAGACCATTACTGTAAAACGAAATGTGAGATTTCAGATGAGGATGCATCTTGAAAAAAATTGACTTGATCAAATTTAAAATGGCCGCCTTTTCGGCCATTATTCATTTTCACATGGCTGATATTTGGTAAACCGTGCTAGATGGCTAGACCATTACCTGATTACTATAAAACAAAGTGTGAGTTTTAGGGGGAGGATGCACCCTGAAAATTTTCAACTTACGAATTCAAAATGGCAGACAATCAGCATTATTTACCTCTATAGGTCTGATATCAGGTAAACCGTGCTAGATAGCTAGACCATTACTATAAAACAAAATGTGACGTTTCGAGAGAGGATGCCTTTTATAAACTTTCGACTCAATCGAATTCAAAATGGCTGCCTATCGGCCACTATTTACTTTCACATTGCTGATATTTGGTAAACCGTGTTAGATAGCTGGACCATTACTATAAAACAAAATGTGAGATTACAAGAGAGGATGCATCTTGAAAAAAATTGACTAGATCAAATTCAAAATGGCCACCTATCGGCCATTATTCACTTTCACATAGCCGGTTTTTAGTAACTGTACTAGATGGCTAGACCATTACTATAAAACAAAATGTGAGATTTCAGGAGAGGATGCATCTTGAAAAATTTTGACTTGATCAAATTCAAAATGGCCTCCTATCGGCCATTATTCACTTCCACATGGGCGATATTTGATAAACCGTGCTAGATGGCTAGACCATTACTATAGAATGAAATGTGAGATTTCAGCTGAGGATGCATCTTGGAAAATTTTGACTTGATCAAATTCAAAATGGCCGCCTTTAGGCCATTATTCACTTTCACATGGCCGATATTTGGTAAACCATGCTAGATAGCTAGACGATTACTATAGAATGAAATGTGAGATTTCAGCTGAGGATGCATCTTGAAAAATTCTGACTCGATCAAATTCAAAATGGCCCCCTATCGGCCTTTATTTACTTTCACATGCCCAATATTTTGCAAACTGTGTCAGATGTTAGTCCATTACTATGAAACAAAATTTGAGGTTTCGGGGGAGGATGCACCCTAAGTTTTTAACTAATTTATATCGAATTCAAAATGACCGTAAATCAGCTATTAGTTAACTCGATTGGCCTGATATCGGGTAAACCATGCCAGATAGGTAGACCATTACTGGGATACTGATTAGAATCATTAATTTCAATGGAGGTTTGCAATCTCTGACAGACTGTCTAGTTCTTATTTTACTCTTAGACTGGGCTTCTTAGACCTAGTTGTCTTGCGTCTTGATTTTTGACTAGGACTACATTAATAACCCTATACAAAATTGCTTAAATCAAATTCTAATTCGTCGCGGGAGCTCCTGGACTTATGTAGTCTTGTTATTATGGTAATGCCACTTAACATGATTTTAGCTGTTTGTCATACCATGTATATTGTCATATGATTTTAACAAACTAACATTCTTGTATATACATGTGTATATATCTCTCTTATTACTATGACAAATAAGTCTGTAATCACTTTTATTTCTGTCAATAAAATATCTGTCTGTGTGTGTCTGGTGGTCCAACATTGAGCCAGCATTAATTTCACGTGTCTCATTCGCTGAGACGACCTCCTCTCACAAACACACCACTTCTATTTATAGCGCAATTTACCCTTTCGTCCCCAGTCTGCGTTATTCCCCCAGAATGTGCAATGCGTGCATGATTATATTTAGCGTCGCTCACTTTGTTGTCTACAGTTTTATCAGCGAGCCAAATTTCAAAAAAAAAATATTAGTAGTTTATTATTCGTACTCTGGGTACGCAGCATATATAAATATCAAGGAGGTCCAAATAACCTCCTTGATAAATATACATACAAAGAAATGAAAAAAGCACCACGAGCACGCGGCACCTCTAGATTATTTCAACTCAGCAGACACAATATACGGAATCAATGTTGGTTTAACGCTGGTCCAGCGTCGTAGACGGTGGACCAGCGTTAAAGCAACATTGATTCTACGTCTTGTGTCTGCTGGGAAGGCTGTCATCGCAATACCCCACAGGGATTATAGTGACCTAACATGTCCTTCAAAAATCTGGGGCACGATAAACATTATTGAGAATTTTATATTCGATTCTCTGAGACATAGGGAGCCAGGGAAGTTCTTTAAAGAATCATCCAACTGCAAAATGCGCATGCCTGGGACGGTCAAATGTACGCCAACAGTAGCCTATTGAGTACAGATTGACGGCATTATTATAGCCACTGAACTGATTACAAGATACTAGTCAAACGAGACATCGATCCAATGCTGTTTTAATGTTAGGCCAACGTCTGCGACGCTGGCCCAACATTGAACCAACATTGGATAAATGTACAATGTTTGAGAGGAAGTCCTCCTGCCCAGCAAACACAAGACATTTGTATAACATTTAGGCCTATACAACGTCAGCCCAACGTCTTCGACGTTGGTCCAACATTGCATGACGTCATACAAATGTTTTGCGTTTATCAGTTGTCAATACAAGCTTGGAGTCAGGCCGTTTCCACATCCCCGCAGTAATACAGTCAGTTTGTTTGCAAGCCAGTGACCAAGTAGGGGCAAGGGCTAAGGGCTTTGAATTATTAACTCATAGATGTCGCTCAAGTATATATGAACTTGCTGTGATTTGAGAACTTGCTCGTAATAAGGCTTTGGGTATGAAACGCATATTTACTATTATTATGGAATAGGGCCTTGGCCTACCCACGGGCACTATTGCATTCTGTGGGACCCTTGTCCTGCGAATTTTGACAGTTGACCATACTTTTAAGTATGAGTGTTATGTGTGTCCCTCTGCTGGTTAATGTCACTAGCCTGACCGCTGCGATGACACAAATTGTGTTTATTGAATACATTTCTCATCATATTAAAAAAAACCTATAAATTCATGACAAATACACCCTTTCATATGCAAGAGGACGCCATCTTTAAATGGCCGCTCACACAGAGCCTCGATCTCAGCAAGTCCTTTCACGTGACCCCTCTCGTGTGGCATTCCCGGATGTACTGTTTAACAGACTTTCCCAATCTGAGAACATTAAACATTCATGTGCTATTTCCCTTCTGTGCTGAATATAGACAGCTACAAATTATGAAGAATGACGTGAGAGACAGGGGCTTCCCCCTGGTAGAGAGGGGAGGGAGGGCATCCTCTGGTAGAGGGTAGAACCTCTATTATCGCTCAGTGGTTGAGTCATTTGCCATCACTTCGCCCCCTGGCGGTACCCCTGGCTCCACACGCACACTCCACACTACAAGCACACCACTGACTCAGCAAACACCAAACATCTGTATAACATTTATACAATGTTGACCCAACGTCTAAAACGTTGGGCCGACGTTGTATAAATATTATACAAATGTTTTGTGTTTGCTGGGAAACCACAATTCCCAGGTGTTCTTAAGGGACGCTCTATTAGAAATCTGAGGGGGGCTGGGCTGGGAGGGTGGATTTTTTGTTGGTTGCATTTTTTTTACCTCTGCAGGAAAACAATTTTTTTGGCGATGAACTTCTTTTTGTTTCGTTGACGAACCGAAATTTTATCGTATTCCTTCCGTACTCTGTACGTTACAATATGCTGGTCTATTCTGGTCAACATATTTTTCATCAATTCCGTCAACAATTCTTTTTATGCCCTTATTTTCAACAAACGTAACATACCCCCCCCGCCCCCCCCACCACCAAAGATATGTAATGGTGTGTACTAAATTAAGCCTGTGTTTTTATGTTGAACAAATAAGATTTGCAGCCCTTCCATAGTTCCACTCTCACAATCCATTTTTAAATAAGATTTGGAAACGTTTGCTCCCGAAATTGAACAATATTTTTCACCAACTTGAAATTGTGGGTCGCGGTAGCGAGACACAACTTCAAAAAAATTGTTGAAAATGTGATGCAAATAAGTAGGAAAAGGGTTAAATTAGGCCTGTGTATATATTTTTTATGTTGATCAATTGAGTTAAGGTTGTCTTTTTAGTTCCACACTCAAACTCTATTTTAAAGGCCGACATATACCCTGAGATGCATCGCAAGGTGTATGCATGCAGGTTTTTGTATTTATTTATTTAGATTTGTTCTGAACATAGTATTGTCTACCCGGTATGACTGGGCCGCCTAACTCATTTATTGCGCGGGGCCCAATCACACTGCCGTAATTTTGTTTCCACAGCCAGCTGTGTTAAAACGACACTCGCGCCGCCTACCAAAAAACTCGGATGCCATGAAACTCAGACAAATATTTCAAGGCGTAAACTTTTGATCGTTTTAGAACTAGTACATTTAAAAATGGAGGTCATTGTGTCAGAGCCTTGCGATATCACCAGGATAGGTATTGTGTATCATAAATCACAGAGAACGTTTACAAACGCAATAGATACAAGAAATGATGATTTCGAAACTTTTTTTATGAGTGGCAGACAATAACAGTTATATAAAGACCTCTACTAAGACTGCCCATACAAATGATAAAAATACGAATGGTTTTGAGTAAAATATTTCAAGTTCTGACAATCCTATTAAAATTTCACTCTGTCACCAGTGTCTCTACTCCAGACGTACTGTGGCTCTCACTGATAAGTCAAGGAATAATAAATATATATGAATGATAAAATATTGAAACGACGAAACTCCAATCAAGTTTGATTGTTATGTATGTACAAAAACTGGGACAAGCTAAATAAATGAAACTGGATGAGCAATTATCTGTGTAGTTGACTTGAGTCACCACTCAAAGTTTTATGCCTCCACAAAACATTTGTATAACATTCATGCAACGTCGGCCCAACGTCCTCGACGTTGGTCCAACATTGTATAAATGTTATACAAATGTTTTGTGTTTGCTGGGACACTAAAACCATCCTTTCCACGCGTTCTCAACCTCATCTCATCGCGCTCAACTTCTCCAGCCAAGTTTGCACCCTCGTAAACGTGATGGTTGAAGATGCCTCTCGCTGGTTCGCTGGACTCTCCCCATTTGTCATCACGATTGTCATCACTCCAGGATGGACAGAGCGATGGCCTGATGACGTCACTGGCTGGATCTAGGTCAGGTCAAGGTGGAGACGTGCTATCTGGGTCAGGTGAAGGTGAGGGCGCGCTATAATGAGGGGCTGATGAGGTGCCCCGGGGGTTGGTATCTGTGGCGGGGGGTAATAACACCCGGCCCCCCGGGTCCTACCCCCGGCCCCCGGTCCTACCCCCGGGGTCCCGTGTGGACTGGACAGGTCCGGGTCCACACCGCGACCTTCCCTCGTGATCCCCAATACGCCACCTCTCCTTCAAATCTGTCCCCAGTCACACCACAAGGTCAAGGACGCCTGTAACCAAGTAACCACGACACGTGGAACCAATGTTATATTACGTTGGCCCACTGTCTATGACGCTGGCCCAACGTAAACCCTTACAGCGCTGAAATATTGGTCCAAGTCTTGTATTCTACCCTCGTCCAATCGAAGAGTGGCTCAGCCTGTCCCATGACGAGATCGGCCAATCACCGCCGCCATTCAGTTTTTTTTTTATATTAGGGTGTAGAATACGAGACTTGGGCCAAAATATTTTTGTATAAACTACGGAAAACAGAATGTTTTTTTTTAAATTTGAAATCATCTTAAATGTCTTTGTCAGCTCTTCTCGATTCATTTGAATACCTCTGATATGGGTCTACGGGGATCGACTTTAGACGTCAGAATCTGACGTCTATTGACGTCAGATTCTGACGTCAAAAGTCGGTCCCCGCGTTGAAAGGGTTAAGCCAATATCTTGGTACAATGCAATGTATAAATTTCTCCTACAATTGTGGGAACCTCCGTGACAGGTAGCGTGCCCGGCTTCAGACCGCCAGGGGGGGGGGGGGGGTCGAATTTCAAATCATGTGTCTGCAGGGAAATCTTATTCATATCAACATCCTCAGGAGGTTCTCCTGACTCAATTTAGCCTATATGTGTCTAAACCCCATTCATTCGTTCATTAATTCATTAATTCATTAATTAATTCATTCATTTATTCATTCATTCATTCATTCATTCATTCATTCATTCATTCATTCATTCATTCATTCATTCATTCATTCATTTATTGATTGATTGATTGATTGATTTATTTTTTGTTATATATTTTTTTATTTATCTATTCATTCATTCATTCATTCATTCATTCATTCATTCATTCATTCATTCATTCATTCATTCATTCATTCATTCATTTGTATAACTGGTATAATGCATGCTATTTATCTTTTCTAAATCATGATCTCACGAAAATGTAGATATTTACAGTGTCAAGGTCGGTGGCTACATTCGGTACATGTGGCAGTTTAGAGCCACATTAGGAAAAGGCGGAGCTTTGTCGGCGGATTGATCAGTAACCGGGTTACTGGCACCATGCAATCTCAAAAGGGGGCTGTCTATATAGTCCAGAGTGAATGAGTGAGTAACAGAAGGAGTCGAATGATTGATTGATTGCTTGATTAATTATTGATTGATTGATTGGTTGATTGATTGATTGATTGATTGATTGATTGGTTGATTGATTGATTGATTGATTGATTGATTGATTGATTGCTTGATTGATTGATTGATTGATTGATTGATTGATTGATTGATTGATTGATTGATTGATTGATTGATTGATTGATTGATTGATTGATTGATTGATTGTTTGATTGATTGATTGATTGATTGATTGATTGATTGATTGATTGATTGATTGATTGAATCACTGTTATTAGGAATGAAATCAGTGTTCAGACATCAAGATTTACAAATGTTTGGTTTCAAATTAGCAAAATGTTAATAATTTTCACCCACGTGAAATTGTGTGTCGCGGTAGCGAGACACAACTTCAAGTGGTTTAAAATTAAAACCTATGATTTTACGCTTTACGTTATTTAAGTTATTTAATTTGAATTTTCACTCACTTGAAGTTGTGTCTCGCCGACGCGGTACACAACCTCAAGTGAATGTAAATTATTCACATTTGGCAAAATGGATGTGAACTTTTTTTTTTAATCTTACTGAGTGATGTCATCTTTAATATGCTAAAAAATTGGTACTTGATGTGCTAATAAAAATGAAAAACCGAATATAATCGGGACCGGCGATTAACGTGTTGAACATGGATATATATAATAGGCATATCTACCAGAGCGGAAGAGAGACTCCGGCGCAACAGCCAGCAGTGTTACCACTGTACCGGGGCATCCTCTACTCCCAGTGGCTGAAAGGGTCCGGGTCGTTATTCCGACAGGTCGTTATTCCGACAGGTCGATATTCCGACAGGTCGTTATTCCGACAGGTCGATATTCCGACAAACAGGTCGTTATTCCGACAGGTCGTTATTCCGACAGGTCGATATTCCGACAGGTCGTTATTCCGACAGGTCGATATTCCGACAAACAGTTCGTTATTCCGACAGGTCGTTATTCCGACAGGTCGATAGTCCGACAAACAGGTCTCTATTCCGACAGTTCGATAGTTCGACAAACAGGTCGATATTCCGAAAGGTCTATAACAACAGCTACTGTGGTGACGAATAGCGATGAAGACCTATATCTAAAATACTAAAGTTGTTACTTGTGAAATCTTTTCGTGCTGCATCATTCTTTGACATGTATCAACTGGGTATTATTCATTTGAAGCTTGCATTGGTGATGCAAATATCAACATCAAATAGGCGTTTAAAAGTGGACCAGTTAGGACTAATAATTTACACTCGGTGCTTTATTTGAGATCTGAACGCATTTGCCGGCGAAAGGGTTAACCTACACTACCCTGGGTTTCTGGGAGCCATTTGGGGGGTGTTTTTGAGAGTAGTGTATATATAGACCCACACTTCTTTGTACAGCTGTGATATATAGATGCGTTCAGATCCATTGTTAAGCTTAATATGCCAACCAATGGCATAACTAAATTTATGTCAACGTATTTGATATCAAAAATTGTTTTTACAATTGCAGATGTATACAATTATTGTATATATTTATGTATATTCCAGCCTAATAAATAAATACATTTAATTATTGTTCCCACACATTCCCCTGATTTTTCCCTGACTGCTCAGAAAATATATCACCAGCTATTAAATTGAGCAAATTATTATTGAGCGACCTCCATAGTGCTATAACGCCGTCCAGAATATTGGTACAAATTAGCAATCTCATCAACATCAGTACTAAAACTAATAATACTATTTTCGAGGTAAAAGTATACAGTCAGAATGTATCGTGTTTGTATCGTGTTCCTTCAGAGCTAATATTGATCATATTAAAATTTCCTAACTTTGCCTTTTCTATGAGGATGAATGTATTAGCAGTGATGGAACCATTTTTTCGAAGTGTTATAGCTGTGTTGCGTAAAATCTAAGACAGTAATATGAAAATCTAATTATGTTCTTGTGCCTTGAGTCACAATTATAATATTATACTATAATATTCCTATTATAAATACTATTACTTATTATCTTGTTCATGTTCGTGGCGTCAGGTTAGCTCATTGGTCGCGTGGTGGACTCGAGAGTCCGGAGGAACCTGGTTCGAGTCCCGCTGCCGCCGAAATCTTCCCTTGGTGTAGGCCTACATATGATGTGACCCGAACTGTTCAAATTCATGGTATAATAATAGCAACCGAACGTATAACCGATTCGCGCCGCCTAAAAAACGTACACAAAAAAAAGAAATAAAAATGTCAAAAAAAAACCTTTAAAAAAAAAATCGTCCTGGCTCTTACAAATAAATGAAATAGTAAGCTCTTAATTTCGACGTCTGACTCAACTCTTTTGCTTAGATAGTACGATTTTCAGAATATTCTCTGCCCTTAAACTAATATATATTTGAAATCTTTTATGAAAACCGTAGAAAAATGCTATTAAGTGTGTCTCTACTGCTATTAGTTGGCAAGTTATGACATGGGCTTGTTATGAACAGCGGTCATTTTGAATTTATCTAATATGGCTGATACACAGTAGCTCCAAAGACTGGCTCTGGTATCAAATCTTATGGATAGGTCGTTATCAATGCCTGATACAGACTATTGTGTTGCTGATCTGCGTCGTTTAAACCGGTATAATGTCGTATATATATTTTCGAAATAACTTTTACATATATTTTTGTGTTTTAAATAATCCCAAATCAACTTCTAAACATCATAAATCAATTCTACATATTCGAAAACCATAGAAAAGTGGTATCACATGCGTCTCTACGTCTATTAGTTTACAAGTTATGAAATGACCCCAATTTGAATGGCGGCCATCTTGGATTTGTCAAATAAAGCGCCCCGGCGGGTGTTCAGCTTGGCTCCCGCGATAAATCAAAATTATTATGGCCTTGGCCATACGTGGTTCAAATTTGGTGCTTTTGGGACGATTTGAACAATTCGGGTGGTAGATATGAGTTAAGCCCCCCTGACTAATTTAAATACTTATGCTATGGGTCTAACGCCATTATAAATATTTTTAAATCTTTCAGAGCTGAGACTGACTTTAGACGTCAGATTCTGACGTATCAAGTCGGTCTCAGCGCAGAATTTGTTGTCTTATTATTGGATCACATGTATCATTTGTTCTTATGTAGATACATTTAACTCTTCCTTTACCAATTTCGCATTTATGCGAAAACTACCTTCCTTTACCAATTTCGCATTTATGTGAATTGTCAATTCCATATGTGTACATGCATTAATTGCAATGTAGATATTTCATTACATGCATGGTTGAAAATCGCCAACCAGAATGGTCAGTGGCATAGACGCAATGTTCTCTTGCATTTTTAATTTGTGCGATATGCGCATGCTATAACCTGTACAATGCCCAGTGATTAGGCCTCCTTCAGGGGTCTTCCTTAAAAAAAGAAGTCGGTTTCTGGGGGTAGTTTTGTCAAGGGGAAGTCGGTGAAGGAAGAGTTGAACAGTGTCACTGGTAAAAAAAGCGATTTTACCATTTTTGTATGAAAAAAACACGCTATAGATATGCTATATTCTGGGAAAATACAGCGTCTGAGGCATTTAAGAAATGGAATTTCAGAATCTGAGTTAGAAACACTCTTCAAACATTTTGGGCCCAGACACGTAATTAAACGTGGTTCATCTCACAGACTAATTCCCATTACAATTTAAATCAAGGAACTGTCGGAATAACGACCTGTCCGAATATCTACCTGTCAGAATATAAACCTGTCGGAATAACGACCTGTCGGAATAACGACCTGTCGGAATAACGACCTGTCGAAATATCGACCGGTCGGAATAACGACCTGTCGGAATATCGACCTGTCGGAATAACGACCTGTCGGAATATCGACCTGTCGGAATATCGACCTGTCGGAATAACGACCTGTCGGAATATCGACCTGTCGGAATATCGACCTGTCGGAATAACGAACTGACCCCGGCTGAAACATGATTCAGCAACAGATTGACCCTGTAGAAAATCGTGGGACATTTCTTTGGACGGTTACATCTAAGATTTGCCCTCGTATGATCAGATCGAAAATATTTTTTTTGGAATCACATTTCAGTTACATGCCCGCATGCTCAGCTCACAGCCCGCACAGTCATTAAAAAGTTATGGCCATTTTTCGGACCTTTGAGATCGCTCTCAGTGACCGCCATGTTCATTTCTTCGTCTAGAACTAATATCACAGTCCACGGCCTCGGAGAGGACGACACGGCAGGGTCTCAGCTACACTCATTCTCAGTGGTATACTGTCTCCGATTCTACGACGGGGCAGTGTAGGTCTCAGCCTGATAGCTTGATATGAAAGCTTTCTCCGTGGACCCTCAGGCGATGCCTGCAGTGCGGCGACCACATCAAAGCGGTACACTGCCGGCGTAAATGTGATAAATCCAGCCAATTCTGGCTAATTTAGACTGGTAGACGTTCTATATAGACTGGTTGACATTCTCGGCTGACAGGGAAGCCAGCGTGAAGAGAGGTAACCTACTTGGCCTCTGATTGCTCTGATCCAAGGCTACATCATATATCACCGCCCTTTACCCTTTAGAGCCCTGGAATATTATTGTAAAAAACTGCGAAGACCAAAGGTGTTCTTTTCAATTTGAAATCATCATAAATGTCTTAGTTACCTCTTTCCGCCTCATTTGGATACCTATGTTATGGGTCTACGGCTATTATACCTATTTTAATTATTTCATATCAGGGCGGGTGACGTCTTTGTACGTTAGAATCGGACGTATACAGACGTCAGATTGTGACGTATAAAGACGGTCCCCGCGCGGATAGCGTTAAGCACTAGACGTTGAACCAATGTAGGTTTAAGACCCTTCTTTGCCCGAGTTCGAAATAATGCGAATCCTCGGTAGCCACCAGAGTCTCAATAATGCGATTTTCTTACATTGAAGCAAATCAGCTTATATGGCCTTGAAATGACCTCGAAATAACCTTGATGTCATCTTACAACTTTGCCACATTAGAGCCATGAGGGTTATATAGCTGTGCCAATTTTCGTTATGTTGCTATGTAATGGTTGCTTATGAGGGTCTACTTGAAATATCTTCTTTTTCCAATAAACTTGGGTTCCAGGAGCACATTTTTTTCTGGGAGTGGGGAATGTGTGCAAAGGAGAGTTTTAAAGTTGAGCCAGCGTGGCAGACGGTGACCTAGTCATGAATACACAGACAGACAGACAGACAGATATTTTATTGACAGAAACAAAGCCATTACAGACTTATTTGTTATAGAAGTGAGAGATATATGTAAATGTGACGTATAAACAAGATTGTTAACTTGTTAAAAAAACATATGACAATATACATGGTATGACATACATAACTAAAATCAAGTGGCATTGCCATAATAAGCACATGACATGGCATAATACAAATGACAAATTAGTTTCGCCCGAACTGCATGCAGCTCGGGCGAAATAGCCTTGTATCCAGGCTAATGGTGACCCAGCCTTATACCAACATTGGGTCGGTATCTTGTGTTAGGTGTGTGATTTATACGTTGTGGTTAGGGCTAGGACAGACACCAGCAGCTCACCGGCTCGCTGCTACACACAATCATCTGATGCTATTCATCAAGATTTAAAGCAGATCAAAACACGGATTAGGAAACCATCTCCAGCAAAAATACCCCTTCCTTTCTCAGCACCCAATTCACTGATTCCATATTTCGTCACACCAAGGAATATTCCTTGGATACACGTTTCACTTTGATCGCTCGTATGTTGGGTGACTGAACAGCTTTTTCATTACTCTCGTTTCTTCATTTGCCTTTTCATTGGTTTGTTTATCATATGTGCCCCCTTTATACGTGTATGTTCTATCTGTGAAACGCAGTGACGTCACTCGGTGAAAACAAGGTTATATAAGACCCCTTCCCCATACTTTATCGTATTAGCTAGCTCTGTGAAAACAAAGGAGGTCAAGGTCATTGAGTTTCACAGAATAAACAATTCCAAGAGTGCAATTAGTTCACTGACTGACTGACTGACTGAGTGACTGAGTGACTGACTGATTGACTGACTAACTGACTGACTGACTGACTGACTGACTGACTGACTGACTGACTGACTGACTGACTGACTGACTGACTGACTGTGATTGACTGACTAACTGACTGACTGACTGACTGACTGACTGACAGACTCACTCACTCACTCACTCACTCACTCACTCACTCACTCACTCACTCACTCACTCACTCACTCACTCACTCACTCACTCACTCACTCACTCACTCACTCACTCACTCACTCACTCACTCACTCACTCACTCACTCACTCACTCACTCACTCACTCACTCACTCACTCACACACTCTCATTATTCTAACATGTCATTTATATACATTGCCTTCTGTCTCGCCCTGACAAAACGAAAACAAGTCGAGAGTGGTTTTGTAGGGCGATTGGGTCACGTGGTCTTATACAGCAGACCTGATTGGTGCCGTGTGCACGTTATACGCCGGTGGAGACCCCTGTAGAGTAGAAGATGAACCAATTCCGGAGGTACTTGTGCAGAAGTGTTTTGTTGATAGGCCATCACTCGCTAACATTGATTCAATGCTGGGCTAATGTCTAGGACGTTGTTCAGGGCCAGGATTCGTTAATATTTTTAACGTAAGTTTACCCGCTAAGATGCCGTTTTAAAAATTTCACCCACTTTAAGTTGTGTCTCGCTAGCGCGACCCACAACTTAAAGTGGGTGAAAATTACTCATATTTGTTAAATTTGAGACCAAACATTTCGTCGCCTCGGAGCTAAAGGATCCTATCTGACACTCGTTAGAGTGGCAGATAGGATCCTTTAGCTCCGAGGCTACGATTTGCAGACCTTGATGTCTAAGCACACATTTCGTTCCCTATAACAGCGATTTGATCTGCTATTGTTAGAGAATAACTATGGTAGTGCATGGCGGGTAAAGGGTTAGCTTATGCTTCTGTAAATATTGGTGTCACAGAAATCAAAGTGTTCACCATCGACGATATGACATATATGGTTTCATCCAAAACTGCAACGAAATAACGGTTTTTGATTGGCTTTGTAACACCACGTGACATGAAGAATTTCCCGTCATTGGGTAGGTGTCAAGTACTACACGTGGGTCCATTTATCTAGGACTAGCTATTATAGTGTGTCTGTGCAAGAATACTATGTTTCTGACGTCTAAATCGATCCCCGCACTGTAAGGGTAAAAATATTTATAATGGCCACAGACCCATTACATAGGTATCACAATGAATCGGAGAGAGCTAAGACACTTTTGACGATTTCAAATTGAAAAAGATACTTGACCATATGGTTTATACGAAGGTATTTCACTGTGTTGAGGGTTACAATGACGTGACACTGTCACTATCTTATCTGGCATGGCTATAGAGTTAAAACATAACTGTGGCAAAATGAATTTTAGGCCACCGTTGTACACATATAGGCTAAACTGGGCCAGAAGAACCTCCTGAGGATGGTGAGATAAATAAGATGACACTGCCCTCCAGACACAGTATTCATAATTCGAGGCCTGGCGGTCTGAGGCCGAGCACGCTATCGCTCGGTCATGGAGGCTCCCAAAAATATTGAATCTTTACGAATAAGCGGGGAAGAAACAATTTGTTTCTTTGAAACTTATATATAAACATATTTATTTTCAGGTGGATTGCCCAAATAGCGCATTAAGCACTTGACGAGGGGTTCTCCACATATACATAACATTTATGTACAATACGAACAATACAATACTATACAGTACAAGACAATACAATACCTTAAAATACAATACAATACAAAACATTAATTTGATATTCAGCAAAATGTTACGTGAATTTTGTTTTATTTAAAGCAGCAAACACACATAAAAAAAAATATCGGAGCTCCACGTTATATCACCAATTCTACTCGGTTATGGCTAAGGTTTATTACAGTATATTATTATGTTGACTAAATCTATCAGAGTTTAAAATGAAATTTTGTGTGACTCTGAAAAGAAGAATATTTTCTTCCGAAGATAAATCTTTGGATGCAAAAAGTAAAATTTTAATATATGCATCTTCAAGGCCATAATGGGGTTTGAACCCGCGATCTCCAACTTTCCAAGCAGGCAGCTTTAACCACTGCACGAGGGCCCCTCACATAACTGTGACATTCCCTCTATCCTACTGCACAAACGCCGCAACAAATTTCACTGAAATGTTGGTGATCTCAAATACCAGATTTGTTAGAAGACGAATTTACCATCTGCTCCGGATCTGGGCTAGCCATCACCATGGTAACGGATGGGGCGGTGGTTCCCTTCACTTTGATGATTTATGCAGGTTTAGGTGTCTCCTGTATTCTCCCTATCAAAGAGGTCCAATTACTCTGCTAAGCTGTGGGTAAATCCTACAATTAGTTTTACCCTGTGCCACGTGTGATATTACTCTTCCAAGTCAAAAAGCAGTAACTGCTTACTTTTTAACCCTTTAAGCCCTCACGATGCATGCATTAAAACATCATTTTACATCCCTGAAAACGGACTTAATTTTCCTAGAACTAAGGGGTTTTTAAGGAAAATTTCCATGAAACTGATTTGCCAATACAAGGTAATTTTCTTTAATTTTTGACTCACTTTAAATCATCTTCATCCATACAAGTCGAGAATTGCGACAGCAAATCGCGGCTTGTATGGATGAAGATGACAATGGTAAATTCAGGCTTGAAAGGGTTGAGTAAGCAGTTACTGCCTTTTGGCTTTTTTTTCAACATAATACTGCCTTGAAAAGTAACTGCGTACTTAAAAAATGAGCATCTACTGCCTTTTGGATTTAATTGAAGTACTGCTGCGTACTACTATAAACATACATACTACTGCAGGTGTCCTCTCTAATGCTCGCGCCCACGCTCACTTTCATGGACGCACGCACGCGCGCACGCACCACGCACGCACGCACGTACACACGCACGTATATCGCACTGATTTTGTTACGTTTTCTAAAAAAAGAGTATCGGCAAATACTGTAGATCCGATAATTTTTGCGTGTTTGAATTTCTGATTTTGGAACTTTTCACGAAGTTTAGAATTCTCGAATTTTTATTTTTCTTTAGTAGCGCTATTATAATATTTTTTTTCGCGAGATTCTTGAATTAGCGAATTTGTCCTCCTCGCGAATTTGGCGAAAATTAAAACCTCGCGAATATTACCAGATCTACAGTAGGTTAACTGAGCTTCCAGCAACATGGTTTCACGCGATGTTAGCGTCCAGATCACACGTTACTGTGGCCTACATCGAACTTGTGTTTGACCAGCTCTATGTGCTTAACCAGTTCCATGTGAAAAAAATTGTTATATCCTTGAGAGTTTCTATGTTCTTTACCAGCTGTTTATGCTTGACCAGGGGGCCCATCCACTAAGAATTTTAAAATTAAGAATATCTTAACTTTCTCTTATTTTTATTAGAAAAGCTAAGATTTATCTTAACTTTTCTAATGAAAATACGAAAAATTAAGATAATCCTAATTTCAAGAATCTCAGGGGGATGTGTCCCATGTCTGTAGTGATACAGCAATTAAGTCATTTATCATTAAAAAATTGTGATCATCTTAACCCCATAATTAAAATTTTCACTCCCTTGAAGCCGTGTCTCGTTAACGCGACCCACAACTTCAAGTGGGTGAAAATTACTCATATTTGCTTAATTTGAGACAAAACATTTGCAAATCTTGATGCTTAAACTTACATGTACGTTTCGTTCCCAATAACTGCGATTTAAAGTCTAAATAAAACGAAATAAAAACGATTGTAGTTTAACTTAGTGGTTTAGGGTTAACCCTTACAATGCTGGATTATTTTTGTAAAAAACATGGAAGCCAAAATTTATTTTTTTCATTTGAAACCATCATAAATGTCTTACTTAGCTCTTTCTGATTCGTTTGAATACCTATGTTATGGGTCTACGACCATTACAAATATTTCTACTCTTACAGTGCGGGGATGGTCTTTAGTCGTCAGAATCTGACGTCTGTAGACGTCTGAAGTCAATCCCCGCTCTAAAGTCAATAATAAATAGTCTAAATGTCAATTCATAGATCTTAGTCACATCCAATGGAACCATTCCTGAAGCTGGACGAGACGGGAAAGGACTGAATAAAGTAGGACCGATCTCACCTAGAGAATAAACAACTGTATAAGAGAAGTGACCACTGACCTTATATTCCTACACGAGCCTCAATGGACTATTTTGCGCGGCGTGAACAGGCCTGGTAGCAGTAAAACCCGCTCCGTTTCAGTCAGATATTTCAGACTTATGGACACGTTTTGTTGGATGTTGACACTGCGATTTGGTCACAAAAAGCAAGCTCAGCGCGCCAATTTAGCAATAATACAAAATAACCACACACAACAACCCAGCAAATAAAGGGTTGTGTTTGCCACTTCAACCATTACAGCTCTGAAAAAACATTTTTTTATTTACTAATAACATATATCGTCTCACCACACATAATACTCGTCCTATAGACTTACATGTATTATGACCCATACGCTCAGGCCTAAAATGAGGAAATGTAAATAGCCCTATATATCATCCGCCTGTTCTCTGTCAATATACAAAATAAAAAAGGTATGTGAATCTGCTCACTTTTCTGTTATTTTAGCCTGGAATAAGCTCTTGTCCTACTCTCCCCTGAGCGACCTAGAAAAAAATTGTTTTTTAGAAGAGCCTTGTTACAGCCAGCGCAAGGACTTCCTGTTAGATCTATCTTTCATAATTTCGATGCTTTTACTACAATAAAACATCACAGAATAGATTTAAATTGGTATCAAAATGATATATCCTTAATAATCACCACTGGAGCTGCTACAAAGAGCCACAAGTTTTTAAAAGAAACTTTCGTTATACGTGAATGAATTTGTGTGGTGAGACCATGTACTGTGGTCGTTTTTAGCCTTTATATTTTTGCTTCACACACATCTTGAAGCAGAAATGAGCATTTAAATGGCTAAGTTGGCACATATTTTGATTCAAAATATGTCACTAATTTTTTACACACTTGAAATTGTGGATCGCGACAGCGAGACACAACTTCAACTGGGTACAAATTTAGGTTCATAGCTTAGGATTTTAATCCTTACAGCGCGGGGATCAGCTTTAGGCGTCAGAGTCTGATAACTGTAGACGTCAGATTTTGACGTCTAAAGTCGATCTCCGCGCTGGAAGAATTAAAATATTAATAATGCCCGTAGATCCATAACATAGGTAGGCCTATTCAAATGAAACGGAAAGAGCTAACTAAGACATTTAGGATGATTTTAAATTGAAAAAACCCCCACGATTTCGTTTATATCAGACTATTTCCGCGTTGCAAGGGTTTACATTGGTTGCTGTGATTTGATAAATTGAAAAACCTTTGGTCTCCATGGTTTAAACAGAAAAATAATTTAGCGCTTTAAGGGTTAACCCTTAAAGCGCTGAATTCTTTTTGTAAAATCCATGGTGACAAAAGTATTTTTTTCCTTTTGAAATCATCATAAATGTCTTAGTCAGCTCTTTCTGATTCATTTGAATACCTATGTTATGGGTCTACGACCTGTAGAAATATTTTTACTCTTACAGTGTGGGGATCGACTTTAGTCGTCAGAATCTGACGTCTATAGACGTCAGATTATGACGACTAGAGTCGATCCCCGAGCTGTCAGGGTTAAATTCAGTAAGGGTGACCTACTTTTGAGCAAGGCTGACCTAGTTTTGAGCAAGGCTGACCTCGTTTTGAGTACGGCTGCCCTAGTTTTGACACCAGACACTTAAACTAAAGTCTGAGTGAACAGTGACAAATTGGATCTCTGCCATATTACTGGAAAAAAAGGCAGAAAAAATAATCATTGAAGAACCATGAGTGAGGAAAGCGGAATTAAATTACCGGGACAAATATAGCAGGAAAGGGCGAGTTGAAACGTGCAGCAGACGATAGATTATTGGAGCAAAAAAGCAGACATACCAGCTGGTGAAGCTTGGTTAGTCTTTTGCACTTTAGACGCCGTGGTTTTTGTTTGGTATTTAGAATCAATGAAGAGAAAGAGTTTGTAGCGATTTTGATTACAAAATGATCAAACATGAAATAATTTGAATAGGTTGTGCTATCAGTTTTACACAAAAAAAGACATTTAGAGGGCCACCATCCAATTACCACGGGGGAGGCGGGTGAATGCTGGAGTATTTTTTATTAAATTGAGACTAAATTGTCGAGCCGGAAGTCTGTTTGTGCTCAGCAACCAGTTCGTGACATGGACATCACTGATGAAAGAACAACATCTTGTAAAACAAAAAGAGTTCCTAGCGTACACACAGAGTTGACACAATGCTTTACTAATGTGGGGTCACCGTCTACGACTTCGGAACAATGTTGATTCAACCCTTTCAGCCCGGGGGTCGACTTTTGACGTCAGATTCAGACGTCTAAACTCTATCCTCGCACTGAGAGAGCAAACTATTTATAATAACCGCAGACCGATAACATATGTATTCAAAGGAAGCGTAAAGAGTTAGCTCTTTTTGATTCATTTGAAAACCCACGTTTTGGGTCAACGGACTACGGCCATTAATATGTTTACCCTTACAGTGCGGGAGGGCGAGGGCCCTAGGGTAGTGGTTAGCACCGCTGCCCTTCACGCCAGAGATCGGGGTTCGGTTCCCGGTCACGGCGGTTTGAAAGAAACAAAAATCGTTCTTTCCCATCCACGTGTGAAAGTTAGTATTGTGGGGAGCCTTCGTGACCGAGAGGTAGCGTGCTCGGCCTCAGACCGCCAGAGCTCGAATTTCGAATACTGTGTCTGGAGGGCAGTGTCATCTCAATCATCTCTCCATCCTCAGGAGGTTCTCCTGGCCCAGTTTAGCCTATATGTGCACAAAGGTGGCCTAAAGCCCGATTCATTTCATTTACAGTGCGGGAATCGTCTTTGGTCGTCAGAATCTGACGTCTACAAAAGTCGATCCCCGCACTCCACGGGCTAATCCGTTTTATTAGCTATTAAATCACAATCATTGGGAATAAAATGTTTTATCGATCTCGAGCTCATTTTTGTTTTGGAAAAGGGTGGGAGTCAAATCCAACCCTCCTTTTTTCAAAGAGACACGTTTTTTTCTTTTCCACTCTCGAAAAGAGGCGGAGGGATAGCATGTCCAGCCACATATCACCAGGGTTCAAAGGACTGGCAATAAATGTACAGACCCGTCCTGTCGGCCAGGCAGGGACTGTGGTCACTTTCCGGTGCGTATGGGTCAATTTCCTTGAGATGTCATCGCAACATGACACCTTCCCACCGCTCCACTCAGAGCCAGTCAAGACTGCCGTCCAGGGGCTGCCTAAGGGGGGAGGGGTCTCAAAACTGTCATGTCAAAAAAAGGGTTACTGTGCTGTATCATTCCATGAATAAAAGTTTTTTTTCAATTTGAAATCATTTTAAATGTCTTAGTTAGCTCTTTCTGCTTCATTTGAATACCTATGTTATGGGTCTACGGCATCATATTTTTTTATTTTTTCAGTGCGGGATCAATTTTAGACGCCGATAGACGTCATGTTATGACGTCTAAGGACGATCCACGCGCTAAAAGAGTTCACAGTAATGAGCTAACACCTCATCCTTTGGACGAGTGCTGTATTTTCCCATATCGCATTCAAATGTAAACCATTTGCATCCATTATCACCACCTTTGAAGTGTCGTATCAACACTTTGTATTACACTTTTACACTACTCACAAACCGCTGAATTAAATAATTTAAATTTCCACTCTCCTGAAGTTGTGTCTCGCTACCGCGACCCACAGCTTCAAGAGGGTGAAATTTACTCATATTTGTTCAATTACAGACAAAACAATTGCAAATCTTGATGTTTAAATAACTGATCAATTTCCCAATGTTAACCCTTTTAAGCCTGAATTTACCATTGTCATCTTCATCCACTACAAGCCGCGAATTTGGAGGCTATAATGAAGAAAATATGTCGTTATTATAAGAACAGTTCCATGAAAATGTTTGTTGCAAAACCCCTAGATGTGAGGAGTTAAGTCCTTCTTCAGATAATCAAAATTATGCTTTGATACATCGTGAGGGTTTAAAGGGTTAAAGCGCTGCTTATCTTATTAAACGTATTGTATTCTAAATATGTCATGTGATGAATAAATCTGTGTGGGGATAAATACGACATGGGGCTTAGATGGTTGTTTGATAATAATGATTTATTTTCACATACTGACCTTTGATCTAATATTAACGACCTCTGAGTTGACTTATCCCATGCAGGGAACACGAGTCACGGATCCAATGTTGTTTCAATGTTGGGCCAGCGTTGCAGATGGTGGGCCAGCATTGATACAGCATTGGACAGATTTCTCGTGTTAGTTGACTCAGGCCACTATGTATTTTTCTCTGTTTTAAATGCGCATGCGCAAAAGTGTGTCGTTGCCAATTTCTAAAAGACAATATAAAAAAATTGAAGAAATAAAAAAACATTTTATCTGTTTTTCATGTTATTGTTGCCAAATTCTAAAAGAAAATATAAAAAAATTGCAGAGATAAAAAAACATCGTCTGTTTCTTATCGCCTTTTTCCAAGAAATGTGTGCGATTTTTCGGAGGGGGACCCTCATTATCTTTTCGAGAAATGAAGTGTTTTTTCTTGAATGTTTTTTTTTGCCTCCCTCTTTAAATTTTTCTCTCGTCAGATAAATTAATTATAGTGGCGTCAGGCTGTGGTGGACACACATCACAGTGCAGAGTGACCACTGCCCAGTCACCTTGACCAATCAACACAACATGCTCCATCTCCCACAGTCCCTGCTGCAGTGGTTAAAGCTGCCTGCTTGGAAAGTCGAAGATTGCGGGTTCGAACCACACTTTGGCCTTCATGTTTCAAAGAAACAAAATGTTTCTTACCCGATCACTCTTAAAGATTGTGGGGAGCATCCGTGACCGTGAGGTAGTGTGCTCGGCCTCAGACTACCAGGGCTCGAATTTCGAATCCTGTGTCAGTGTCATTCATCTTACCATCTTCAGGAGATTCTCCTGGCCCAGTTTAGCCTACATGTGCACAGCCATACACTAAGATTCACATTAACTCTTTAAGCGCTGTATAAACCATGGACACCAAAGTGGGTTTTTTTAATTTGAAATCATCATGTCTTAGTTGGCTCTTTCCGCATCATTTGAATACCTATGTTATATGGGTCTACGGCTAGTATAAAAATGTTTACTTTTTTAGTGCGGGGATCGACTTTATATAATCTGACGTCTACAGACGTCAGATTCAGACGTATAAAATCGGTCCCCGCACTGAGCGAGTTAATACACCGGTCCGTTTTACTATGTATATTAGTTAAACATTACTGTATGAGGGGTATATCGAAAACCCCCTCGAACCCCTCAACCCCCTCGCCCCTCGACCCACGACCCTCGACCCTCGACCCACGACCCTCGACCTAATTTTTAAAATGTTCTTTGTTTGTTTATATAATTATAACTTCTGTATGATAATAACATTCGGGAAACTTATATAGGCCTACTGTGATGCTAACTTGGCTACCAAGTGATGTTGGCTGACCGTCTGCTACGCTGGTCCAGCATTAACCCGACGTTGGCATAAAGTATCTTGTTTGCTGGGTGGCCATGGATTGGCGCGATAATACACCATAAAAACTTTATAAATACAGGTGGGCTCATAGCTGGCCAAGCACATTTTATTGTTGGGTCACTGTTTATGACGCTTACCTAACTTTAACCCAATCATGGGATTGAATGCCTCTTTTTTTTGGTGCGTAAAAAAACATTGCCAGTCATATTACCCGCATATCACTCCCCAGCTTCATTCAGTCACACGCATTGTCACCGGTATCGCAAGCGTTGGGCCAGCGTTAGAGACGTTGGGACAGCATTAATACATTATTGGTTCAATGCTTCGTGTTTGCTGTGCTTAGCTATCATTGGACTGGAGCACTGTTGGGCCAGCGTTAATGTAAGACAGTGGTGGGACTCAGATGACAGTCTATACGCCTAATTGTGCTACTAAAAGTGCCCGCATATATTGCGTATCGTCCCTCTCCCCAAAATATACATGAGGCGTTCAGTCAATGTTAGGCCAGCGTCACAGATGGTGAGCCAACATTGATCTGATATTGTTTCCCGAATTTTATAAATAGCTAGACTATCGAAAAAAAAAAAAATTGAAGTCGAGGTTCGAGGGTCGTGGGGCGAGGGGGTCGAGGGGGTTTTCGAGATATCCCTGTATGAGACCACTATGACTTTTGGCTATGACTTATGGTTTTTTAAACATGATGGACATATCTGACTGATGGATAACTCATCTGCCTGCAAAATATATCAGTATAAAAGCTTCTGTGCATTGCATTCATTAAACATGATGACTGCAAAATATACAATAACAACTTTACAATTCGGTGTAATATGCGTGTTGTGTTAAACGGAGTGTTTTTATAAGTTGAAAAATAAATGTTGGGATAAAATAGTTAATTCTGTGTTGGGAGGTGAACGCAACAAAGACATGTATGGTGTTACTAAAAGGCACACAGCCTAGAACCTGTATCAGCGAGCATTGTAGCGAGGCACGAGTTTCCCGGGCTTTTCTTCAAGTAATGAACTAAATTGACAATCGTAGTCTCTTTTCAAAACGATATTCTGGGAGACACGTTCTCATGCCTGTCGCCATGGCAACGTTAAGCAGACAATTACAACCATAACGAGGCTTTTTTCGCGCGCTATCTCCCGGAATTGTGATGAAGTCTGATGGCAAACACTTTTGGCGCCAAAGCCGTCGTGCACTTCCCGCCAAATCAAACTGTGAACTGGCCCCCAGTTCACACTTTGAATTGGCTGGAAATCCTTTAGCATAAAAAATACATCGTGGGTGATGCGGTAATTTGTAGCAGCGGTGAAAATGACAGACCATGGCGGTCTGTCATTTGCAGTGAGTTACGCGGAAACGGACGGACGACAGAGGCAGAAATGGCGCCGAAAAACTGGCGCGGCCGGATTTAATAAAATGCTGCATTCGTTTCCTCTGGTGATTTGTGAGGGGCCCAGTTCCCAACAGGCCGTCAGCCATCACACTTTTCTTTCCCGGAATCACCAGCGAGAAATGTTTTTCTACAAGTCTCTCTTTCCTACCTCTGTCACAGGAGAGCTCCCCTAGTTATCTTGTTTCATTCAGGCCGGGTTGGTCATATATTTTCCGCTTGGCCATGCGGCCCAACCTCCCTCAGTCTCCCCAGCGTTATAATTGACTTGTGCTCATTTAGTAATATTGCTATTATTGTAAACTTATGTATACTTCTATTTTATACTTTTTTTCACAAAAATAGCAATATTACTAAATGAGCACAAGTCAATTATACCGCTGGGGAGACTGAGGGAGGTTGGGCCGCATGGCCAAGCGGAAAATATATGACCAACCCGTCCTGTTTGCTGGGAAGACAGTTTCACATAATTGCCCTGACTATGTAACATACTATATAACATACACTGACTGTGTAACATGCATGTGGAATTGTAAAAGTGAAAGTATAATATTGCGGTAAACATTGTAAAAAAACAAAACATCAGCCTGAGTTATAGCTTTATGTAATAAATAAACATGACAATGTGACATAAAATGAATACATTCTCCTCCAGGGAGTGTATGTGAAGATCTCATTGATAAAATGTCAGTACCAGATGGTGAATATTCGTGTCATTGGTGAAAATGACAGATGATTAAAATGCTACGTCGGAAATTTAATTTTTGCATTCTTCCATTTTTATCATCACACCTATGGCATTGTAAATAACGTAGGCTAAAGTGGACTATGCCGCAACTAATTCATCAAACAACTTGATCGAAAGGGATCGAAATCTGGCACATTGATCTACCCTGAGATATAGTATAACCGAATTTATTGCTTCTGTTTTTTCGTTTTTTTGAAACCGGAATTGCTGACGCAATATCCTGCTTCAAATAACGATAAATTGTTTTTATTTATCATGTTAATAAGACTTGCATATTTTTTTAGAGTCATTTGATTAACAGACATCTATCACAAATTACTTTACTACCCCTTTACCCGCCAAGTTATCTCATGTAAATTTGCACCCACTTGAAGTTGTGTCTCGCTACCGCAACCCACAACTTCAAGTGGTTGAAAAATCACTCATATTTGTTTAATTTGAGCTGGAAAATTAGCAAATTTTGATGTTCAGACACTCTTTTCATTCCCCGTTATGTTACCTGCTAATAAAGTACGTACATCGAAAACGAGCATTATGTGCTTAGCGCTTATCCCTTACAGTGCGGGAATAGACTTCAGTCGTCAGAATCTGACGTCTTTAGACGTCAGTTTCTGACGACTAAAGTCTACCCCACACTGTAAAAGTAAAAATATTTCTAATGGCTGTAGACCCCTACCATGGGTATTCAAATCGATCGGAAAGACCTAACTAAGACAATTATGGTGATTTTAAATTGAAAAAAACCCCTAAGTCTCCATGGTTTATACGCAAATAATTCAGTGCTTTAAGGATTAAAGGGTTATTTGAATGCCATTCTATTGTCAGCTGCCAAGTTGTATGCCACAGGCTGCACCTGTCTAGATTTGATTGGGTAAGCTGTGGCCTCACAGGACAAGACAAGCAAAAAGCAAAACCAAATGATCTCGCGCGACGTACATTACTTTTTCTTCTCCAGCGCACCATTTTGTGTCGTGTCTTCGATGACATCCTCAGGAGGTTCTACTGGCCCAGTTTAGCCTATGTGCACAAGTTGGCCTGAAACCCCATTCTGTTTATTTATTTATTTCATTCGATGACAAATATGGTTGTCACCCAATTGAGGTTATGCTGTCGTGCAATACCAAAATCCAGTAACTTATTACTTTACAATTTACCCTAAAACCGCTGAAATAATTTGATATTAAAGGTGATCTATCACACCTTATATGGTGGAAATAATTATTTCCTTATATGGGGTGATTGGCTATCATGTGACCCTCTCAGAGGGTCACATGATAGCCAATCACCCCATATAAGGAAAAAAAAATTTGTGCCCCATCTTGCGGCAACTTTGATGTATTTGTCCCAAAATTTATTCATACTATATAAGGGGTGATAGATCACCTTTAACCATAGAGGCGAGACTTGTTTAATTCGAGATCATCATAAATGTCTTAGTTATCTCTTTCCGCTTAATTTAAATACCTATGTTATCGGTCTACAGCCATTATACATTTTTAATTCTTTCGGTGTGGGGATTGACTTTAGACGTCAAAATCTGACGTCTACAGACGTCAGGTACTGACGTCTATAGTCGATCCCCGCACTGAATAGGTTAAGTAGTTACTGCCTTTTGGCTTTACAACGCAGGACAACAATTTGCTACAATAAAACCAAAAGGCCCTAACTACTTACTATGCAGGTAACAGCTACTTAAAACCCTTTAAGCCCCCACGACGCATTAAAGCATCATCTTACATCCCTGAAAACAGACTTAATTTTGCCTACATGAATGAAAATGTCCATGAAATTGGTTTACTAATACATAGTAATTTTCTTTAATTTTTCACCCACTTTAAATCATCTTCATCCACTACAAGTCGAGAATTGCGACAGCAATTCTCGACTTGTAGTGGATGAAGATAACAATGTAAAGTCAGGCTTGAAAGGGTAATTTTGACTCTACACAATCTAGGACGCAAATTTACTACTGAAAATTTATGAATGGGGTTTTAAGCACATATAGGCTAAACTGGGCCAGGATAACCGCATGATAATGGTGAGATGAATAAGATGACACTTCCCTCCAGACACAGGATTTGAAATTCGAGCCCTAGCGGTCTGAGGAGGCCGAGCACGCTACCTCACGGTCACGGAGGCTCCCCACAATATTTAATCTTTACGAGTGAGCAGGGAAGAAACTTTTTGTTTCTTTGAAACTTGAATGCCAGAGCGGGGGACGAGAGGGCGATCTCCGACTTTCCAAGCAGACAGCTTTAACCACTGCACCAGGGTCCCCTCCCAAAAATGTACTACTACAATACCAAACGACAGTAACTGCTTAATATTTACAGCGCGGGGATCGACTTTAGACGTCAGAATCTGACGTCTGCAGACGTCAGATTCTGACGTCTAAAGTCGATCCCCACACTGTAAGAGTAAACATATTTATAATGGTCGTAGACACATAACTTGAGTATTCGAATGAATCAAAAAGAGAAGAGCTAACTAAGACATCTATGATGATTTCGAATTGAATAAAATTCTATAGTCTCCATGGTTTATATAGGAAATATTCAGCTCTTTTCAGTTAATGTACGAGTAGGTCGTTACTGCTTTTGACCTTTCAGAGCACAAAACGAGACTCTAATCTGTTACAATAAAACTTGGCATTGATCTGCCCCCGTGGTCCATGTGACAAACCCAGCATTGATCTGCCCCCGTGTTCTCTATGACAAACGAGCTGGTTTTCACTGTATGAAGGTTATGACCTTGAACAGTCAAGTTGGGTCATCTGGTCCGGTGAATGAGCGACATGTCCGCTTCAAGTGGCCGCCATAATCAACCAATCAGCATTAGAGTAGCACATTTAACGCCTGCGCGGTGGTCGCTTCCGATGACAAGGGCCTATGAAGTGCCAAGTGCGCCATAATACAGATTATACACAGACAGGGGCAGACCCAGAGGGACTGTCAGGGAGGGTGGGGGGAGATCTTTCTCCAAAACTAAATTGCCTCAAAATGGATTAAAATTGCCTAAATATGTATATTTAACACCTCAAGTTGAGGCACTAGTTGTAGGGAAATTAAGTCTATTTTGAGGGATTTAAAATAATGCTTCAATGCATCGTGAGGGCTTAAAGGGTTAAGCTTAAAGTGAATGAAAATTACTCTTATTCGTTAATTGTCGTTTACTATTATCAAATCTTGACTTAAACTTTGTCAAATGTGTCTGAAAACGTATATATATACGGTCTTAGCCGCACAAGGTTTAATCTGGTGAGATAATAACTGGTGTACTTATTAAATATATAATAATAATATCCTGATATACCCATGAAATACCCATCTAGAATATCTCAAACAACGCTCAGACGGCCTGGTATCTACAGTCTGTTTCACCAGATCCTGGGAGTAGCCTTTTTTCAATTTTCTCGGTCGCTGTTTAAAATTTTTGAACAAATTTTTTCTCGGAAATTTTTTTCATCTTTCCCCGACATCCTTGAAAATTTGGTGAAATTTATTTACGTGTTATCGATATCAGACCATATGACATGTAATAAAATTTCAAATGACAGCTCTCATTTCACCATTTCCGTGAAACAAGACCTATATAACATGCTGAATGGTCTAACTTAGAAGATACACAACAAAATTCCACCGAATTGTCACAGATGTTAGGGGAAGATGATCCAAGAAAAAATGATCCAAGAAAAATTATATTCGAAAATTTTAAACAGCGACCGAGCAAATTGTAAAAGGCTACTCCCAGAATCTGGTGAAACATACTGTAATTTATTTTTTAAAGTTGAACCGCTAAGTCTAATTTAAATTTTCACCCACTTGAAGTTGTGTCTCGCTACCGCGACCCACAACTTCAAGTGGGTGAAAATTACTCGATTCAATTATTTCAATTAAATACTGTAGCGGTTTGAGGGTTAACACTTTAAGCCCTCACGATGCATTAAAGCATCATTTTACATCCCTGCAAACATACTTGATTTTCCTACAACTAAGAGTCTTAGAACGAAAATTTCCCAGAAACTTGTTTACCAATACATGGCAATTTTCTTTAATTTTTAAACCACATCAAATCATCTTCATCCACTACAAGTCGAGGTTTGTAGTGGATAAAGATGACAATGGTAAACTCAGGCTTGAAAGGGTATCTATTTATTTCATCCAATTGATGAGAAAATGCAACTAAATAATACCTCTGTAAATCATTCCACTTCACAATTCATAGCGATTTGCGGTGGAGCCGACTACTTCACTTTCTCTGAATTAATCTTTAACAAGCAAAGCTACTCAGAATCATAATGTAACTCTCTCAGCGCCAAACACGACTACATTGATTATTAGTCCATTTTATTAGCTGAAAAAATCACTGTTATTGGGTGTTTAAACGTCAAGATTTGCAAATGTTTGGTCTCAAATTATATAAATATCAGTACTTTTCACCCTCTTGAAGTTGTGCATCGCGGCAGCGATGCACAACTTCAAGAGGGTGAAAATTAAAATTAGCTAACTTAGCGAGTGAAGGGTTAAACTTTGATTAAAGCATCTCAGCTAGTAGGCGGCTATGCAGTCGTTTTAACCCTTTCAATCCTGAATTTACAATTCTCATCTTCATCCACAACAAGCCGCGAATTGCTCTCGCAATTCTCGACTTGTAGAGGATGAAGATGACTTCAAGTGGGAAAAAAATTGCAGAAAATTGCCATGTATTGGTAAACAAGTTTTATGGAAATTATCCTTCTAAAACTCCTTATTTATAGGGAAATAAATGTTTCCAGAGTTGTAATATGATGCTTTGATGGATCGTGGGGGCTCAAAGGGTTAATGATGGCACATCGTCTGCGACGCTGGCCCAGCAATAATCAACATTGCTGCAATGTTTTGCTGGATTTGACGCCTAATGAACTGCACATCGCGCTTGGCAATCAATTTAATTAAATTTGACTTGATGATACGGCGCAGTGTCCGCACCACTCATCCTCGACGGCGGATTGCGATTTTATAATTCGCAAAAAATGCACTTCACGTCTGCATAATTTATTTTAAAAATGACAGCGAACGCTACTATGTTTTATTTCTAATTTACTTCCGTCTTTTAGTACACTCCTTGCGTCATGTGGTTGCCATGGTAGCCTGTCAGATGACCCTCAGCAGTGACGGTGATTGGTTGTTATTGGGTGAGGAAATTGGTGGATTACGCTTAATTTAGCAGCGATGCAATTATTATGAAAGGGTTTTCATTAATATCCATGGCGCTGTTGGGTGTTAGTTTTGTCATTCTTCTCAGCGAACACGAGACGTTAGCCCAATGCTGGGCTAATGCTGGGCCGACGTCTGCGACGCCGGCCCACCATTAACACAGCATTGGGCCAACGTCTCGCGTTTTCTGGGAGTTAACACTTCATAGTGATAGATAGTGACATCCTCTATCCAAAGTCTCTGACCGATCATTCGGCTGGAAGGTGCGCCTCTGAGCTCGGTCCGCTGAGGATATAGGCGCATTAGATGTTTAATTTAAATTTAAGGTGTTTCGTATGTTTGTCATCATGGTACGGATATATATTGCTTAATGTCGACCGTGACAGGGATCCATGCAACCTCATGAGGTTCTACTGGCCCATTTTAGCCTACATGTGCACAAATGTAGCCCAAAACTTCATTCATTTCATTTTCATTTAATATAACATCATGTGACTAAATATGACTAAAAATTGTAATATTTAAATGACAAAAAATATCATGGCAACATATTTGAGAGGATATTTCACTTTTATAAACTAGTGCACTAGCTGTTATAGGTATAAAAATGGTAATGATAGATAAATAGATAGATGTTTCATTGACACATTTAAAAGTCATTTCTGACTTATCTCGTTCCCCTGGATATGAAAGGGTGCATCTGCCACTTTGTAAAGTGGCAGATATTTGAATATTAAATAAATTAACTAAGAGTTAAAGGGGTTAATGTTCCAGTAATTCTTTTGTTTCCAGCTGAGGCCTGAGTCAGGACTTTTGCTGTCAGAATCTGACGCCAGTGGTCGGTCTCCTCGCTGAAAGGGTTAAAATATTTTATAATGGTTATAAACCTATGAAATAGGTATTCAAATGAAGCAGAAAGAGCTAACTAAGACATTTATGCATTTATTGCGTTTTTTCAAGTGAATGACTGATTGCTCTCAATGGTATTTAACAAAATAATTCAGTACCTTAGCTCTGTCATGGTTAATTTGTTTTTTATTGTTTTTGGATTGAAATCTCTGGCTTTTAAAAAAGAATACAAAGTTGCCATCACCCCCCCCCCCCCCAATAATCATGATATTCAAACATTAAACCATCATTAGCTCAATATTTTCATAATGGTCAGAGACCTATGAAATATGTATTCAAATAAAGCAGAAACAGCAAAATCCAACATTTATGGCGTTTTTTAATTAAATACGTTGACTCAGCTAGGGTTGGCACAACGTCGTCAACGTCGTTACTGCATTTTTAAATGAATGACCCTTTACCCTCCATGGTATTAGTAACAATACTTCAGCATCGTAAGGGTTCCCAGCAAACACAATACTTTGAACCAATGTTGTTTTAATGTTGGCCCAGCGTCGAAGACGATGGGGCAACGTTAAACCAACATTGGTTCAACATTCTGCTGGGTCGGTGGTCTAGTAATCCTCTTGTTTCCACCTGACCCCAGTCCACGCCTGCGCACTACGTAGCCTCTGTACTTCCGTCACATCACATGATCACGCTGAGCTCTCGTGTACTCACGTCGTCATCTCGGCGGGAGCGGACTCGGGAGTGAACTGGTTCTCGCCTGATTTCATCCCCTGAAAACCAGGTCGGCTTCATTTAACTCGCGCACTGCCTTCTGAGAGATCAGTGCGTCATCAGTCACGTGACCTTCACCGGAGTACCCGGATGACATATATGCAGCTTTGACTTGGGCGACATCTAGTGACTCGCCACTGTGCTACGTTTGCAGTGTGTGTAATGTGTTGTCACGTTAATTTCTATGCAGAAGAAAAAGAGGCATCATTAATCACGGGTGCTTGTTGTGATGAAGGGGAAGATTGTGGCTGACCCACATCGCCGCAAGTGAAATAATTTTCCTGCTGTTTTGTCTACATGAGGTTCCCAGTTTAAATTTTTATTTTTTAGTAGATCTAAGCTTTGGTCACTGTGTGGCGTTTTGTTATTGAAAAGAGTGTAACCGGAGTCCCAACTTAATATATAATAGTTCAGCTTTGGTCACTGTGTGGCGTGTTGTTATTGAAAAGGGTGTATTCTCAGCTAATATGAGCGGCTTGAGGCTCTAATTTAACTCTAATCCTAACTTGAGGCACTACCATAATAAATTTGCGGTGTCAGTACCAATATTTTGGCAATATTAATCGATGTTGGGACAATCTAGTTTTGGAGAAGGGGACGCCTCCACCTCACACCCCCCCCCCCTCTGCAACCAGCAATCGGTATTCAGTATTGGCATGGAGATAGTAGAGACTCTATGGTATTGGTGACCATCTTGAGGGTCTAGGTATTGTAGTCTACTGCAATTTCCATAACAACGGATTGGTGACAGGTGATAAGTCCTTAAAGCGCTTAATTTTTTTATAAAAACCTTGGAGGCCAAATGTTTTTTCTCAGCTAAAAATCATCGTAAATGTTTTATTAAGGTATTTTCGACTCATTTGAATACCCATGTTATGCGTCTATTAGAAATATTTTAATTATTACATTGAGGGGAGAAATATTTTAATTATTACATTGAGGGGAGAGACTTTAGACGTCAGAATCTGACGTCTACAAGGCTCGATCCCCGCACTGAATGTGACCGTCAATTCGTCCCACGCTCTGGTATCCAAGTTGCAAAGGATCAAAATGTTTCTTTCCGTCCACTCGTAAACGTTCTAGTACATGTGTCTATACATCGTCTGGATTGAAAGTTATGCACAAACCACGGTCATGGCGGCCATCTTAGACTTATGCAAATTAAAACTACCCCTCCCCTCATGGTTGTCTCTCTGGCAACCAAGCTAAATTTGCTCTACAGATCAATGTGACCGCGAAGCCAATAAAAAACAATACACTTCACATGACTGCAAAGTACTCAATCTGGCAACTGGACTATAGTAGTGTGGGTGGCATACAATATTTGGATCATATATTGTGTGTTGTCTGCCACTTTTACACAATGCGGGTTGAATGTTGGCCCACCGTCTTCGATGCTGGTCCATCATAAACCCAACATTGAGTAAACGTGTTTGCTTGGTTTACCCTGTAATTCAGTGTGGGGGGCGGATGTTTATGTCCGCACTGACTTATACGCGCTTGTCTGATTGGCTAATATATGCATGTCTCCACATACACCATCTAGTGAGTGCCAGCGACAATAGCCGCTACACTATCTAGTGAATGCCAGTCACAATAGCCGCCGATCACCAAACAAAATTATTTATATGCTTGATTCTGATTTTGCATCGGCAAACAAGCCATTAATCAGTGTTCATGTTTCACACTCTCTGGTAGAGATTCAGTACTCTGGCGAGCCTCCGTGATCGAGAGGTAGCGTGCTTAGCCTCAGATCCACAAGCAGTCGATTCATTCGCTTTCCTGAGTCTTTTTTGCTGCCTTTTGTAGATCATACATAGTAGCTATTTTATCTCTGGTTTTGGTGCGGGAAACATAATAATAGGCCTTCTATATTACATATTGGCATTGTTCAAGTAGTAATCAATTATCTGTTATTTTATCGCAATATCCATTGTTTTACTATGGCAATGCCTTTTAATATGATTTTAATTTTGTATGTCATACCATGTAAATTGTCGTGTGATTTTAGCAAATTACCCATCTTGTATATACATGTACATATATTCTTTCATTTTTATGACAAATAAGTCAGTAATGACTTTTCTTTATGTCAATACATATCTACCTATTATCTATCACATGTTCCTCGCTCACTGGTAGAAATTCAGTACTGTGGTGAGCCTCTGTGACCGAGAGGTAGCGTGCTTAGCCTCAGATCCCGAAGCGATCCATTCATATGTTCCACTGGTAGAGATTCAGTACTGTGGAGAACCTACGTGACGAGAGGTAGCGTGCTTACCCTCAGATCTGCAAGTAATCCATCCATAAAGTCGATCCCCGCGCTATAAGGGTTAGCCATGCGGTGTCATGGTAAAACTCAGTGTGCGTTGTTTCCTTATATATATAATATTTTGTCTGTCTAACAACTGTTTAACTCTTGAAGCGCTGGATTTCTTTTATGAAAAGTGTTTTTCTACGATTTGAAATCATCCCAACTGTCTTAGTTAAGTCTTTCCGATTCATTTGAATACCTATGATAAGGGTCTACGGTCATTGTGGGGATCGACTTTAGTCGTCAGAATTACAGACGTCAGATTCTGACGACTAAAGTCGATCCACGCACTGTAATGGTTAACATGACCTTCGTGTGTTAAAAACAAAGTTGTCATTGTTATACTGCCAAAATATGCCAATAGTTTTCATTTGAGGGGGGGGGGGGTCGGCTAAATACAGCATTCGTCCAATAAATAAGGCATTACATCAAAATACATCATTCTAAAGCATATTCGACCAAATATGGCAGTGTTTTTTGTTATTTTTTTGCGCCGGCGCACTCACTACACCGGCGACGCCCTTCTGCATCCGCCACTGACACACTGTGTACTGTAGACCAACGTCAAGTCTATTACTCTACTTCGCTTTCTGTACAAGCATTACAAAATCGCCACAGAACGAGACCCGAAGTTGAGAATATGTCGAACTATGCCCTACTCTTATCGTATAGTACCATACTACTCTGCAAATCCAAACGGCAGTATCTGCTTACTCGTAGAGTAAGCAGATACTGCCTTTTGGTTTTGCACGGCAGCATATATATAGCAGTACACACTCCAGGCATTTGAGCAGTTTCGATCACTGTGTATGCACAACCTCGATAACAAACACTCGATCGGGATGTGAACCCAGTACATCTGAGTTTCGAGCCACAACCGGACCGAATCAGCCATTGGGGCGGTCTGTACACCAAGCATAACCCGGTGTAGCCATACTGTCCCTCGGCTACTGAAGTAACAGTCTACTAGGGATGATTATACATGTATAGTGCCTGCCTCAGCAACCCAATATACAGAAGCCAGCCATTAAAGAGATATTTATCATTCGGTCATCTGCCGTCCGCCGGAGTAGGTGGATCAGTGGGAACAGGGAGCAGCATAACAACACTGGCGGGTGAGGGGTGGGACACTACGGGAATATCAAATTACGTCACGTACGTGGCGCAGGCAGACTGAGGATATACGTGGCGCAGCCAGACGGACAGTGGTCACTGCACGGATATCCCAGAAAACACGGGATGTTGAACCAATGTTGGGTTAATGCTGGCCCAGCGTCGTAGACGCTGGGCCAACATTAACCCAACATTGGGGCCACGTATTGTGTTTGTGTCAACTGGTCATATAAGCTGCCAGAAATGCATTGTGATAATTTATGGAGCTCTCGATTCGTTAAAGGGACATGCCCAGTTCTAAAATCATAAAAATCGGAGATTTTATTCAGCTTATTAATATGACCACATGCTGTAAACATGTCCATAGACTATGAATGCAATTTTTTATTTATTTTTGTGCTGCGCACTTAACAGTTAGGCTAGATATAGAGAAGAAACGTATTTCTTATTTTTGACAATTAAAAATCAGGAATTTCGTCTCTATATCTAGCCTAACTGGTGAATGCGTAGCACAACAATTAAAAAACTTTTGTAGTTCTAGTCTATGGACATGTTTACATCATATTGACATATCAATAAGTCAAAATAAATTCACCGATTTTTGATGATTTTAGACCTGTGCATGTCCCTTTAAATATATGTTTACTTTGTTTGACATTGTCACTGATGATGTCAAGTGCAGAAGGAAACCTACATGTCCTCCTCTGTAATGAGGTGCCGTACATGTTCTCTGTGATGAGGTAGCGTAGGCCTACATGTTCTCTGTGATGAGGTAGCGTAGGCCTACATGTTCTCTGTGGTGAGGTACCGTAGGCCTACATGTTCTCTGTGATGAGGTACCGTAGGCCTACATGTTCTCTGTTGTGAGGTACCGTAGGCCTACATGTTCTCTGTGATGATGTACCGTAGGCCTACATGTTCTCTGTGGTGAGGTACCGTAGGCCTACATGTTCTCTGTGATGAGGTACCGTACATGCTCTCTGTGATGAGGTACCGTAGGCCTACATGTTCTCTGTGGTGAGGTACCGTACATGTTCTCTGTGTTGAGATACCGTAGGCCTACATGTTCTTTGTGATGAGGTACCGTAGGCCTACATGTTTTCTGTGATGAGGTACCGTACATGGTCTCTGTGATGAGGCACCGTAGGCCTACATGTTTTCTGTGATGAGGTATCGTAGGCCTACATGTTTTCTGTGATGAGGTACCGTAGGTCTACATTTTTTCTGTGATGAGATACCGTAGGCCTACATGTTCTCTGTGATGAGGTACCGTAGGCCTACATGTTCTCTGTAATGAGGTACTGTAGGCCTACATGTTCTCTGTGGTGAGGTACCGTACATGGTCTCTGTGATGAGGCACCGTGGGCCTACATGTTTTCTGTGATGAGGTATCGTAGGCCTACATGTTCTCTGTGATGAGGTACCGTAGGTCTACATTTTCTCTGTGATGAGGTACCGTAGGCCTACATGTTCTCTGTGATGAGGTACCGTAGGCCTACATGTTCTCTGTGATGAGGTACTGTAGGCCTACATGTTCTCTGTGGTGAGGTACCGTACATGGTCTCTGTGATGAGGCACCGTAGGCCTACATGTTTTCTGTGATGAGGTACCGTAGGCCTACATGTTCTCTGTGATGAGGTACCGTAGGCCTACATGTTCTCTGTGATGAGGCACCGTAGGCCTACATGTTCTCTGTGGTGAGGTACCGTACATGTTCTCTGTGGTGAGGTACCGTAACTTACTCCATCTTTTTAGATCTCGGTCATCCTATTACAGGTCACATAGATCTGGGTCATCTTGTTGGAGGTCACGTAGATCTGGGTCATGTTTTTGGAGGTCACATAGATCTGAGTCATCTTGTTAGAGGTCACGTAGATCTTGATCAGTATGATAGAGGTCACGTAGATCTGGGCCATGTTGCTACAGGTCATGGTAGATCTGGGTCATCTTGTTAGAGGTCAAGTAGATGCGGATTAATATATGGTAGAGGTCACGTAGATCTGAGTCATTGTGTCTCTGGCCTGTCCACTCAGATGTGGCAGCACGTGTAGAGCCCACACAAAGACTCTAAGTCTCAGTCCATACGTTCACACGATGTGTGTTTAACTCTAACACTGAAATATTTTTGTATAAGCCATGGAGATCAAATGGTTTTTCAATTCGAAATCATCACAAATGGTGCGAGTAGACACGCAAACTAAATGATTTTTTTCACTCAAACTGTGCGATGTGGTACATAAATGTGCCTTTGGAGATTAAAGGGTGAGCATAACATGTGACTATGACATGTGTGGCCTTCTAATGAGACAAGGCGGCTCTGTGGTGACAAGTCGCCAGGGAAATTATGGCTAAGCCGAGATGTAGAGGAGTCAGTCTTCTCATGTATCTAATCATGTACCCCCTTGGATATGAAAGGGTGTATCTGCCACTTTGTAAAGTGGCAGATACACCCTTACATTTTCAAGGGGACGTAATGTGGTCATCGGCACATGGGATGGGTGGATGAATTGATGGGTGAATAAAAGAACGGACAGATGGACGGGCTAAGGAACAAATGAACGAACGGACGACAGATCGAACGTTTGAACGTTTGAACGAGCGAAAGTGTGGAATGAATAAATAGATGGACGGCTGGATGGATCAATGAATGAATGAATGAATAATGGCTGGATGGATTGGTGGATAAATGAATGAATGAACGAACGAACGAACGAACGAACGAACGAACGAACGAACGAACGAACGAACGAACGAACGAACGAACGAACGAACGAACGAACGAACCAACCATCTATTCGCCAATCCATCCATTCGTCCATCCGTACATATCATTCACATAATCATTCATTCATTCATTCATTCATTCATTCATTCATTCATTCATTCATTCATTCATTCATTCATTCATTCTCTCATTCATTCATTCATTCATTCATTCATTCATTCATTCATTCATTCATTCATTCATTCATTCATTCATTCATTCATTCATTCATTCATTCATTCATTCATTTATTCATTCATTCATTCATTCATTCATTCATTCATTTATTCATTCATTCATTTATTTATTCATTCATCCATTCATTTATTCACTCATTAATTTATTCCTTCATTCATGCATTCATTTATTCATTCATTCGTTTATTTATCCATTCATTCATTCATTCATCCATTCATTCATTTATTCATTCATTCATTCATTCATTCATTCATTCATTCATTCATTCATTCATTCATTCATTCATTCATTCATTTCTTTATTTATTCATTAATTCATTCATTCATTCATTCATTCATTCATTCATTCATTCATTCATTCATCCATTCATTCATTCATTCATTCATTCATTCATTCATTCTTTCATTCATTCATTCATTCATTTATTCATTCATTCATTCATTCATTCATTCATTCATTCATTCATTCATTCATTCATTCATTCATTCATCTATCCATCCATCCATCTATTTATTTATTTATTTATTTATTTATTTATTTATTTAATCATTCATTCATTCATTCATTCATTCATTCATTCATTCATTCATTCATTCATTCAATCTGCTACGATAATCACTGAACATCTCCACAAATATTTCTCCCTCACGTGTTGCTAACGACAATACGGAGATTTAGTATGGTCTCCAGGAATGTAATGAAATCACCAGCCAGCCAGCAGATCAGGCTGTGTCTATATTTGCCATATTCCTGAGTCGTTATTCCTGTATTTCCGCAAAAGGTCGTCTGGGGACGCCACAGGCCACCAGTGACTACTATGGGATGGTGTGAAGATGGCGCTCCCGGAAGTCACGTGGGAAAACAAACACCGGCTGCGTGACCGCGCATCCAGATAACTTCCGGTGGTATTTCCACTCAGTGAAATTGCAGGGAGATTTTAATTTTTATTATCCGTTCTCGCTGTGGGTTTTAATATATCTCCCCATATAAACCATACACATATCTCAGGAGAAATATTAAAAGACCTTAAAATACACCCGTGACGCCAGTCTATTGTTAAAACAGTAGATTCGGATCTACGAATCTACTGTTTTTTGTATTGGTCAGGTCGGGCAAAATATACGGGTTTAACCATGAAACTGCATGTCTAATATTTCATGGTTTAGCAATGCTGATAATGAAATTGAGGTTTTTTATATCAAATATTGGAATACTTGCACATATTCTGTGTATTTTAAGTCGAAGAAAGAACTCAATTACAATAGATTCGTGGTTTAATTTCAATAGATGGTTCAATTACAATAGATTCGTGGATTCGAATATACTCGACGCTTCGCGCCTCGTATATTCGGATCCTGAATCTATTCAATTTCGTTCTTTCTCCTTGACTTAATCTTCTTCATAGGCTTTGCATGCCGTATACAAAATCAAGGAGAAAGAACGCAATCCGATAGATTCGTAGATCTGAATGTACGAGGCTGGCAGCGCCGACGATATCCAGAGGTTAATTGTCCTTTCTTCGATTAAAATACACATAATGCACACAATATGTACAAGTATAGTTTATCGTAAAGTTGGAACGCGTGTATATATTATGTAATACCAAGAAATATATATAAAGTTCTTGGTAATACGCAAAAAATGTTTGTTTCTCTACACATCGATGTATGTTTTTGTTCCATGTTTATTGCTCGGTGGGTTGGTGCATGTACGCCCTTTTTATGTTTGAATGACGTGTTTTTCTTCTATCTGATCTAAAACAGGATATTATTAATCATGATGGACTGCTGTATCCAACATGTGGGAGACGCTCAACCAACGACGTTATAATGTTGACCCACCGTCTACGACGTTGGCCCATTATATATATCCAGCAAACACAAAACATTTGTATAATGTTGGACCAACGTCGAAGACGTTGGGTCGACGTTGTACAAATGTTATGCAATTTTTTTTTGTTTAATGGGTATGGAATATTATGGCATCGCTGGGATACTGTAAGTAGTTGGCCGGCCCTGATGGCTCATTTGTATCGACTGGGACTTGTAACTTGGAGGTACCAGGTTCGAATCGCGGTCAGGCCGAATATTTATCGTCGTGGTTGTGCATACAGTGCTCCAAACTGTTCAAAGTTCGGGAAAGTACAGTGCTGCCTATAGTACTGTGCACTATAAAGAACCCTTGAGGTCATTCGAAATAAGAGTAGGGTATAATTCTGACTTCGGGTTTCCTTCTGTCGCGATATTGCTATGATTTTGCAGAAAGCGACGTACAGCAATATTCACCCACGCACTGTAAGCAGATGTCACATTTGGCGGTTGTAGATTCAATTTGCGGTGAAAATGGAGAATGGTAGTGTTTCCGATGCTGCTCCCCAGGGGGTGTCAGCGGGGCTGAGTGCGCATGCGTGACTTTGTGTGTGTGGGGGACGAGAACGAGGCAGCCAGCTAACACGAGACGTTGTGTTAGACCCATTGAGTCAATGCTGGTTTAATGTTGGGCCAGCGTGGCATACGGTGGCCAAACATTAAACAGCATTGGGTGCAGTGTTGGCTGAAGCCAGACAACACAGCAGAAACATAAAAGCAGGGGCGGATCCAGAGGGAGTTCAGGGGGTCCTGGGGGCCATCCCACTAAGAATTTTATAATTAAGATTATCTTAACTTTCTCCTTTTTTGATTAGAAAGTTGAGATAAATCCTAACTTTTCTAATAAAAATTAGAGAAAGTTAATATAATCCTAATTTTGAGATTCTTTGGAGCTTTAAATGTCTAAGAAATTGCTCTAAATGTGTCATTTGACACCCAAAGTGTTCACGGGCGATGCCCTTAACCCTAGTTTGTTTGCTGATAAACTAATAAAACAGTGCTACCCGCCTACATTAAAAGAAAAAAATAGGGAGACGAACTAACCCCCCCCCCCGTTCCCTATGTTCTGGATCCACTCCTGGAATCCTGTGTCTTGCCGCACGTTTTCTATATAAATCACGGAGATATGTAATGTTTCCGTCGTTTTGAAGGTGGCATGACTTATGCAATTGCCAGCTTTAAAACGATAGAAACATCACCCCCCCCCCCCCCACACACACACACACACACTTTTTAATTCATACCTGTCATATACTGTAGAACTTGTTTTATCCGTGATGCTTTAATTTTCGCGAATGTCGCGAGGAGGACAAATTCGCGAATTTAAGACTCTCGCGAAAATTATTAAAATAGTGCTACCTATCGTCGAAATCGATAATTCGCGAATTTTAGACTTTGCAGAAAGTCACAGAATTAAAAATTCGCGAAAATCTAAACAAAATATGTCTGAATAAATAAATAGATAAATAAATAAATAAGGCAGTATTCTAATGAGATGTTAATCTGTCATTATAAAATAAAATTAACAGATTAATTCATTGCGCAATCGATCGTCCGCACACCGGATTTTTCGGGTACAATTTTTCGGATGGTAACGCTTACAGACACACAGAGTTTTTTATTATTACTTGTAGCGTGCAAAGTGTCCTGAAGCACACCGCAGCTTCTAGCGCGTAAAGGTTGGAGTTATGTTTATATCTGATCGTCATCCTATGTTTCGTGTCTAAAGCCTCATCAGTTGCCATGGATACGTGACAGATTATATCACCGAGGTCAGACGAGTCTTCCAATTACATCAATCACCCTATCGCATCTCTCATACTATTATTTCACAGTCGTTCAATGTGTTTTTCTTCAATTTTACCCCCAGAGCACTGATGTCGACTACAATGATATGTCAGTGCTTTCTCAGCACACGTTAATCTAGTTTGCAAAACGTCACATCTGTGGCAAACATATTTTTCGTAACTTTAATTTCAAAATTCCAAATAATTTTCAGTCACTTGAAGTTGTGGATCGCGATAGCGAGACACAACTTCAAGTGGGTGGGAATTAAATAATATAGCAGAGAGCTTTATTGGTTAAATCATGTGCTACTGGGGACTAATATATATATGCGGTTTGAACCCTCTGGGCGCGGGGGATCGACTTCAGCCGTCAGAATCTGACGTATGTAGCCGTCAGATTATGACGTATAAAGTAGATCACTGTATTAAAAGAATTAAATCATTTCTATTGGCCGTATACCCATCACATAGGTATTCAAATGAAGCGGAGAGAGCTAACTAAGACAATTTGCAAAAGAACCTTTAGTACGATGTAAGCAAAAATAATACAGCCCACCTAGTTTTTAAAAGTGCAATATCTCTGCAATCTTTGACACAGATAATTTTCCTCAATTAACCCATACAACGCTGAAATATTTTCGTATAAGTAATGGGAACCAAAGGGGTTTTTCAATTTGAAATCATTATTTCTTAGTTAGTTCTTTACGGTTCATTTGAATACCTATGTTATGGGTCTACTGCCATTAGAAATAGTGTATTTCTTTCAGTGCGGGGATCGTCTTTATACGTCAGAATCAGACGTCTACAGACGCCATATTCTGACGTATAAAGACTTTCCCTGCACAAAAAGGGTTGAATTTTAAAATAATTTTTAGTCACTAGAAGTTGTGGATCGCGGTAGCGAGACAAAGCTGCGAATGGGTGGAAATTTAATATTATAGTACAGAGCTTTAGTGGTTAAACCGTGTGCTACTGGGGCCTCATATATATACAAGATTTGAACCCTTTCAGTGCATGGGGCTGACTTTAGGCGTGATACTTCAGATTCTGACGTTTAAAGACGATGCCCGCGCTGAAAGGGTAAAATATTTATAATGGCCGTAGACCCATTAAATTCAATATTGTGGGAGCCACCGTGACCGAGAAGTAGCCTGCTCGGCCTCAGACCGCCACGGCTAAAATTTTTAATCCTGTGTCTGGAGGGCATCGCCATCTCATTCATCTCACCATCCGCAGAGGTTCTCCTGGCCCAGTTTAGCCTATATGTGCACAAAGGTGGCTTAAAACCCCATTAATTTATTTTCATTTTTTGTAGACCCTTAACAAACGCATTCAAATGAAACGGAAAAGCTAACTAGGACTTTTATTATGATTTATTATTTGGTCTCTTGGTTTATATAAACAAAATATTCCATCGCTTTAACGTTAAGCAAGTCCTTACAACGCTAAAATATTTCGGAATAAACCATGGAGACCAACGGTTGCAATTTGAAATCATCATAAATTTATGAGTTTTCTGCTTCATTTGAATACCTATGTTATGGGTCTCAGGCCATTATAAATATTCACTCTTTCAGCGCGAGAACGTCTTTAGGCGTCAGAATCTGACGTCCATAGACGTCCTATTCTGACGTCTAGGCTATAGACGTCAGAATCTGACGTCTATAGTGGTAACAGCGTGGCCCACTGTACTCTGGGCTCCATCCCTATCATAGCGTGTCCTTGCTGACGTGTGCACGCTCCGGTATTTGACAGTTTCTCATCCATTGATGTGACTCTATGAGCGAGCGAATCTGTTTCTCTGATTGGTGTTCTGTGACCACGTGATGTACGTCACGTGGTCCGCAGTATCCGGTGTTCGTGTCACGTTTACCCGGCGTTACGTTCAGCGTCCGCCACAATCTCTCACCATAAACCATCCTTATCAATGACCTTCCAAGCTCCACAGGCAATCAGTACCGGGTTTAACCTTTAACCCTTACAGTGCGGGGATCGACTTTAGACGTCAGAATCTGACGTATGTGGTCGTAAAACAATGTAGACGTCTGATGTTGATCCTCTATGAGTGTAGAGTCCCCTATGATCCCACTATGGGAGTAAAAATATTTATAATGGCCGTAGACCCATAACATAGGTATTCAAATCAATCAGAAAGAGCTAACTAATACATTTAGGGATAATTTCAAATTGAAAAAACCCTTAGATCTCCATGATTTATGTAGGGATATTTCTTATCCATATGTGGATTTCCTCTATCTATAGAGGTTTTTCCTATCTATCGGGATTTCACGTATATGGGGATTTCCCGTGTCTATAGGGATTTTACGTATATATGGATTTCATCGTACATATAGGGCATTCCCGTGTCTATAGGGATTCCCGTATCTATAGGGATTTCTTGTATCATTGGAATTTCACGTATATAAAGATTCTCCAATCTATAGGGATTTGTATCTATTGTATATGGGGATTTCCCCCATCTATAGGAATTTCCTTTTATCTATAGGGATTTCCCGTATCTATCAGTATTTGTGTGTCTGCGGTGATTCCCATTGTTTATGTTTCCAGTTATATCCCTTGAATCACTACCCCACATGTTCACAATCCACAAAATAACCACAATCAACCAGAGCAACAACTCCCACGTATTCGGCATCCAGAGCGGGATGAACTCTATGAACCCTCACGATGCATTAAAGCAACATTTCCCATCGCTGATAAATGGCCTAAATTGTCTAAAATTAGGAGTTTTAGAACGATTTCTTTCATGGAACTGGTTAAAATAACACTAGTTTTTCCCATTTGTCGCCCACTTTAAGTCATCTTCATTCACTACAAGTCGAGAATTGCGACAGCAATTCGCGGCGTTTAGTGGATGAAGATGACAATGGTAAAATGAGGCTTGAAAAGGTTAACTCTTTTAGTGCGGGGACCGACATTAGGCGTAATAATCTGACGTCCCAAGACGATCCCCGCACTGAAAGAATTAAAAATGTACAATGGCCGTAGACCCATTACATACGTATTCAAATGAAGCGGAAAGAGCTAACTAAGACATTTATGATGATTTCAAATTAAAAAAAACCTTTGATCTTCAAGGTTTATACAACAATATTTCAGAGCTTGTACCCTTACAGGGCGGGGATAGACTTTAGATATCAGAATCTGACGTCTGCAAAGAAGTCAGATTCCGTCGACTAAAGTCGATCCCCGCACTGTAAGAGTAAAATTATTTATAATTAACGTAGACCCGTAACATATGTATTCAAAAGAATCGGAAAAAGGAAACTAAAACATTAATAATGATATCAAATTGAAAAAACCCCTTTGGTCTCCATGGATTTTACAAAAAGAATTTCGCGCTTTAACCCTTTCAAGCCTGAATTTACCATGGTCATTTTCATCCACTATTCTCGACTTGTAGTGGATGAAAATGACTTGAAGTGGGTGGCAAATGAGAAAATATACTGTTATTTTTAAAACAGTTCCATGATAGTTTTCGTTCTAAAACCACTAGGTTTCAGGAAATCAAGTCATTAAGAGATGAGAAATGATGCTATAAAGCATCGTGAGGGTTTAAAGGGTTATGGGTCAAGGGTTAATCTTCATGCTGGCCTAACATTAATCCAGCATTAGATACTGGGCATCATATTCTTCACAGATCATCGGCTTCAGATTTTGTCCATTTCTAGTGTAAACCGCGGGTCATTCAACCGTGAACGACGTCCTGATAGGTATTCATGGATCAGAATCCGACTCTATAAAAGACATCCGATCACATGAGTTTCCTTTCAGTGTCTTTTGCAAAGATTGCTTGGCCGGTAATTCCCGCAGTGTATGCTACATGAACATAAATTACCTCTCTTGGTACTGGCATCGCTTCCGCCATCCACAACTGTAGGTGACGTGAAATTATTTGGATTTATAAACTTGAGCCACGCAGTATGTTCATTTTACAGACTTGAGACATTCTTCAGTTCTAAAAAACGGTTGCAGGAGTCGAAATTAAACCATACAGTGCGGTGATCAACTTTAGTCGTCAGATAGATCTGACGTCGATAGACGTCAGATTCTGGTAATCAACTTTAGTCGTCAGAATCTGACGTCGATAGACGTCAGATTCTGACGACTAAAGTCGATCATCGCACTGTAAGAATCAACATATTTCTAATGGCCGTAGACCCATAACATAGGTATTCAAATAATTTTGAAAGAGCTAACTAAGACATTTATGGTGATTTCGAATTGTAAAAAACCCTTTGATCTCCATGGTTGATAGAAAAATAAATTCGCGTTGTAATGGTTAAACCACAGAAATACCACTTGTAAATTATCCTATTTAAATTTTGACCCATGCACATAGGGTTGTGTCTTGTTACCGCGGTCCACAAATGGATGAGAATTACTCATAGCGCCCCCCCCCCCCCACACACACACACATTTGTTTAATTTGTTTGCAAATCTTGATGTTTAAACACATTTCATTCCCAAAACTGCTAAAGAAACAGATTAAAAACGACTCTAGTCGTGCCCAGCACTTAAATGGTTAATAAAGTCGACATCACTAATCCAGGTGTTAAAGGGTCAATACGAGGGGTGCACCTAGGGTTCAAGGGTCAATAAGTAGGTCAACCTGCACCACAATCTGTATTATACACAGACCACATTTAGTCAATTAAATCACTGTTATAATCAGGGAAAGTTAAGGGATTTTTTAGCAAAACCTAAAACAAATTCCTCACCAAAAATTATTTATCACTGTTAAATGAGATTGATGGGTACACGTGTGTGTACTAACTTCAGTATGTTGATGTCCTGGCATTGTATTGGCAGAATCAACTTGTCTTGTCTTGTCTTGTCTTGTCTTGTCTTGTCTTGTCTTGTCTTGTCTGTTATAAAGGAGAATTCAACGTTGACGTCAAGCTGAGATCTGTCGTATATCACGTGACAGTTGCTGAGTGGGTCACGTGGTCAAGATCACCATGGTATCGGCTCAGTCGGTCAGATAATGTCTGTTCCCTGGTCGTCATGGCAATGGGGCATTTCCCGGGATTGATTTTTGCTCGGGGCGGGTTGTGTCGGTAAAGGAAGGAAGTGAGGCGTCCTGTTTGTATATAGGTCATTCTCCACATGCTAAGTAGTGTCATCTACCTCCTTTATCGCCCACATAAAGGTCGTTATGTACCCCTTGCCTCCTCCTCTCTGACCCTGGAGACAGAACCAGGCTGACACCATACATTCACCCAATGCTGGGGTAATGCTGGGCCAACGTCGTAGACGCTGGCCCAACATTGACCCAGAATTGGAGCAACTTCTCATGTTACCATCAACATTACTTTTCAACTCTAATGCTGCTCCAGTATTCTAATTTATTATTCATCTCCATCTGCATGGGAATTACTAGTAATCATAAACTCTCACAACGCTGACATATTTGTGTATGAACCATGGAGACTAAAGGGTGTTTTTCAATTTAAAATCATCATAAATGTCTTAGTTAGCTCTTTCCGGCTCATTTGAATACCTACGTATGGGTCTACGGCCAGTATAAATAATTTTGTTCTACCAGTGCGGAGACCGTCTGTAGACGTCATAATCTGACGTATAAAAACGGTCCCGCGCTGAAAGGGTTTATTTATGGGGCACATGAATTAGCATATTTTGACAGAACTGTCTATCATATTCTTGGACTGGCCATCACACTCACAGCAATAGAGATAGGCCTACATCATGTCTGTACAATGCCGATATGTACATCACCGACAGTACTTACTGTACAGTACTGGCCTTTACACTACAAATATGTACACTAAAGAACTGTACATGTCTGATATGTACAGTACTTTAGTCTGTAGACTACTGACCTGTACAGCAGAACTGACGATACCGAGAGAGTACCGTTGAAACCAAACACTGGCCCAGTACTGGATATCGGTACTGTGCCGGTATAGGAACGGTACTGTGTCAGTATAAGAACGGTACTGTGTTAGCACTGGTACAGTACTGTGCCAGTATAGGAACGGTATTGTGCAAGTACTGGAACGGTACTGTATCAGTATAGAAACGGTACTGTGTCAGTATAGGAATAGTACTGTGTCAGTATAGAAACGGTACTGTGCCAGAATAGGAACGGTAATGTGCCAGTATATGAACGGTACTGTGCCAGTATAGAAACGGTACTGTGCCAGTATAGGAATGGTATTGTGCCAGTATAGGAACGATACTGTGCCAGTATAGGAACGGTACTGTGCCAGTACTGGAACGGTACTGTATTAGTATAGGAACGGTACTGTGCCGCCATAGGAACGGTACTGTGCCAGTATAGGAACGGTACTGTGCCAGTATAGGAACGGTACTGTGCCAGTATAGGAATGGTACTGCGCAAGTATAGGAACGGTACTATGCCACCATAGGAACGATACTGTGCCAGTATAGGAACGCTACTGTGCCAGTATAGGAACGGTACTGTGCCAGTATAGGAATATGTCATTGTCCCGTCTTTGAACTTCCTTCTGTCGCGATATTACCATGATTGTACAGGAAGGGATATAAAACAACATTCATATGTACAAAGTATAGTACCATGAGTACTGTGTCATCTTGGAATTTAACAAAGGGGATACCCTCTAATTGTAATTCTCTGCACATTGGAATTAACGGGATAAATTGACCTAGTAATAGATAATTTTTATAATCCATTACTGGCCCACACTGCGTTAGTTTTGGCCCAGTGATGGATTATAAACACATAATGTTTATAATCCATTACTGGGCCATACTGCGTTAGTGTTGGGCCAGTAATGGATTAAAAACATGTATCCGGCATGAGTCCATCATCTGGTCTAGGACTAATCCGGAGTTGACACAGCATGGCTCCACCGATAACCTGGGGAGCGTGTATTAAGCGGAATGGATCGCTCGACGGGAGCATTAGTTTTAGAGGTCGTAACCTGTCAGACGGACAGAGTGATTCAGGTAGTTTTCATCCACGCAAAGCCACCGGCCGCATCTTAATGAGAAAGAAAATTACTGCTGCTGGAAAGGTCATCTGGTGAGCGGAAGCCTGACTACACCGTTATCATGTGATGAGAAGCATGGTAAATACGCCACCTAACGAGTGGCAGTGTAACTACATGCCTATCACCTCTTCTTGAAAAATGTTTCCAATCCCAATAAGCCGGAGACAACCGGAACAGCAGACAAGACAAAAGCAACATCATGTTTCCAATTCCAATAAGCCGGAGACAACCGGAACAGCAGACAAGACAAAAACAACATCGCGGTGCATTCGGGATATTGGAATGGGAGCATTGCGCACATAAAGAGCAGTACATATGGACTAGACAAAACACATTTCCCTCGGACCGCAAATAGCTTATTTATCTATTTTTTTTTAGCCCTCAGAAAGTTCTCATTTCCATGGATTATACCAAACTTTAAGTCTTCCAATTCTATTTTAAATATGCCGTATAGCCCAGTAAACAGAAAACATTTGTATAACATTTATACAACGTCGCTCCAACGTCTTTGACGTTGTCCAGCATTGTATAAATGCTATTCAATTTTTTTGTGTTTACTGCATGGGATGCGACCCCAGACGATCCATCGTCAACGACGCTTGCCCAGCATCAGCCCAACATTGGGCCAACGCCTAATGTTTTATGGAATACTGGTGCTGAATAGTTGAATGAAAAACGTGAATGACCCAGCCGTGATCCGTGAAACGCAGTGACGTCACTCGGTGAAAATAAGGTTATATAACACCCCCTCCCCCATACTTCATTCTGTGAAAAGCAGTGACGTCACTCGGTGAAAACAAGGTTATATAAGAACCCTCCCCCATACTTCATTGTATTAGCCTGCTCGGTGAAAAGAAAGGAGGTAGAGGTCATTGAGTTTCACAGAATAAGATTAACACGCCTCCCATGTAATATCTGGTCTCGGGATTCTGCAGAAAATAACTAATTTATTTCAAGAACTGCTCTATATAAATATGTAATTATATTTCAAATTATTAGCGCACCCCGTGCCGGGTTGAAGTATATAATCTCTCCGCGACAAAAACTTGACCCCCCCCCCCTCTGGAGATTGTATGGTTTCTCCCATAAAGTATGTCGGTTATCCTACATCTAATATGCAGCAGTCCACCCCCGACTCGATAAGGTGCTCACAGACCTAAAAATAGATCTGGTTTCTGGATGAATCTCATTCAATCGGAATGCCCAATGAATAGGCAATGACGTCACTGGCTCAGCTGTGGCATAACGCTGGGCCAACCTGTTCAGTCTAGCCCAACATTGTGCCAAAACTTAGCCTCGTTTTCACGCTGACTGGGGATGGCCGAGGAATGACGTCATGTGTCCCTCATGTATTCCACAGGCTAGTTCATGGTTATTCAGCAGGTGGCGACTCTGGTCAACGACCTTCACCTTTTCAGTGCCGGAATACATTTGAGTCGCATCAGGACATCCCTTGGCAAACACGAGACTCTTTAATGTTGGACCACCGTCCGCGACGCTGTATCAACATTAATCCAGCAATGCGCAGAGTTCGGCCTTTACTGGGTTAATGTTGCATTTGGATCAACAATAAACCAGCATTGACTACCATTGTTTTAACTCTTTCAAGCCTGAATTTTTCATTGTCATCTTCATCCAGTTCAAGTCACGAATTGCAGTCCCAATTCTCGACTTGAACAGGATGAAGATGACTTCAAGTGAGCGAAAATGAAAAAAAGATTTTTGTATTGTATTGTATACAATACAATAACAACATTTTTGTCTGCGACATTGGCCCAACATTGATCCAGCATTGGGTCGACCCCTTGTGCTTCCCTGACCCAGTTTAGCCCATATGTGCACAAAGGTGGCCTAAATCCCGATTCATTTCATTTTTTGTGCTTCCCTGGGCCTGCTTTCCCGACAACAACAACCGGGTCACACCCAGCTAACACTAGACATTGAACCAGTGTTGATTCAAAGTTGGGCCAGCGTCGTAGACAGTAGACCTTAACCTTTTCACTACCATACATGACGGAAATTTCCGTCGTCATTCGTCAATGAGCGTAACCATAAAATAGCACAAATTTTCGTCAAATATATACTACATTTATGTATTTTTCGTCATTTGAAGCTGGAAATTGCGTTAGCAATTCCAGCTTCAAATGACGAAAAATAGAACTCCTACACCAGTATATCTGGATCCTGGTATGCACCCCGGCCTGGAAGTCAAAGGGTTAATAAACTTTGAGCACTGATGTCGACTACAGTAATCGTAAAATAGCCTTGTATTCAGGGCTACGTTGACGATAGCCCAACATTAAACAAACAATGGTGAAATGTATAATGTTTTCTATGAGCAGCCCAGCAAACACAAAACATTTGTATAATATTTATACAATGTTGGACCAACGTCGAAGACGCTGGGCCGGCGTTGTATAAATGTTATACAAATGTTTTGTGTTTGCTGGGAGGAGCTCAACGTTGGTTCGTTGTGTAGCATTGTCTGTAATACTAACAGACATTGATGCAATGGTGGTTTAACGTTCGGCAAGCGTTGCAGACAATGATCCAGAAATAAATCAACACCGGATACGAAAATAGAATAAGGCATTGACCCCAATGTTGAATTGTGGAGATTCACAATGGCTGCCAGGATTTGATTAATGCGGGCTCGCAGATCTATCACTGGCTGATCTGTTGATAAATTGTCCTTTTGTGTGAGCGACTCCAAGGTGTCATTTAACCATCTTCCCAGCAGCAAGTCTTGACACAGCGAGGCCTCAGGAGTAGCCTGCCTTGCGAGGGAGATGCATTTAACCCTTTCAAGACTGAATTTACCATTGTAATCCTCATCCACTACAAGCCGCGAATTGCTGTCGCAATTCTCGACTTGTAGTGGACAAGAAGGATTTGGAGTGGGTGGCCATGGAAAAAATAGACTGTTATTATTAAAACACTAGAATAGTAGTATACACTGGGGCCCCCGCCCACGGAAGCCCGAAGCCGGTACTATGCCTATTGGCAGTGAAGTCACTCGGTGAAAACAAGGTTATATAACACCCCCTCCCCCATACTTCATTCTGTGAAATGCAGTGACGTCACTCGGTGAAAACAAGGTTATAGAAGAACTCCCCCCTATACTTCATTGTATTAGACAGCTCGGTGAAAACAAAGGAGGTCGAGGTCATTGTGTTTCACAGAATTTTTATTGAATGACTTCAAGGATTCTTCATGATGCACAGTACACTCCAGATCTTTGAACAGTTTGGAGCACTGTATATGCACAACCTCGAACTCGAACTGATTCATCGTTGCCCGATGTTGGTTTAATGTTGGCCCACCGTCTGCGACGCCGGGTCAACAATAAACCAACATTGATTCAGCATCTCGTGCTGGCTGGGTTAGTCTTAGATATGACATAAAATGAATGGGATCATAGACAACCTTTGTGTTCATATAGGCTAAACTGGGCCAGGAGAACCTCCTAAGGATGGTGAGATGACAATGCTCTCCAGACACAGGACTCGAAATTCGGGCCCTGGTGGTCTGAGGCAGCTATAACCACTGCACCAGTAATGAGAACAGGTCAACAACGCTGGCCCATCATTGCAACAACATTTGGCCAATATGTCGTGCTTGCTGAGTAGGTCTTAGTTTTACCGTCTATTACGTATACGCAATCTGTGCCACAGAAGGTTTCAGCGGCCGATACCTCTAATTTCAAGTTCTACTTACAGGTCCTCTTCTGGCTGATCAGGCATTTCTGCCTCTGCTACAAGTTCTCTCTCAACCTCAATGTTGTTTTAATATCGGCCCAGCGTCGAAGACGATGGACCGGTGTTAAAACAACATCGCGACATTTGTTCATCTTTGCTGGTCCCCCCTCACCCACCCACCCCACCCGCACAAACTGATAGACAGAAGGACAAATCCTGGAGATTTAGTCCTAATTAGAGGGATCCTGCTACATGCCGTAGTACTTCCGCCACTCGCTAGGCGCCTCTGTCGGTGACCGCATCACACCGGTGTTACGCCTCCGCGATGACAGGCACTACTTGCTGTGGCGTATCTCTGATGGACGGTGATCCGGTCTCGGTGTTATTTATACCTCTGGCAGAGATCATTTTGGCGGGAAATAACTGCCACCCTTTCAAAGCCCCACCCAGCAAACACGATACAATGACCCAATGCTATGTTGGGCCAGCGTCGCAGACGGTGGACCAACATTAAACTAGCATTGAGTCATTGTATCGTGTTTGCTGGGCAAGGCCAGTAAGACGTGTAGTAATATCAATTTTAACTATTCAAATATTTATGCACCTTGTGATAATTTTTGAAGAATTAATAATTCAGCAATAAAATGGTTGATCAATCACAATGTAGAGGTTGATATATTTGATATGTCGATTTCATTCAGTTCAAGGTATTAGTCTAAGTAGCATCAGAATTATGGTGAATTAAGTCACTCAGGGGACCATCATTTCCAGAAGGTGGGGGGGGGGGTGTGTTCAGTATTTAAAAAAAAAAAATTGGATCTGAATCTTCATGAAATAAAATAATTGTCTGAAAAAGATAATGTGAATAAATATTTGATGGCCCCCAAAAAACTTGACTCGCCTCACTCGGCATCATTTAAGGACGCTTAAATTTGTAAAACCTCGCTTCACTCGTCTCCTTAACTTTTACATCAATACTAAGCCTAGTTTGGGGTCCAAATTTCTATACAGAAAAATAAATTCTAAGAAAGTGAAATAAATATTTTGCTTGAGGCAGACGTGTGAAATAAATTTCTAGTGAGTGAACAATATATCTTTCAAAGTAGCGTTTTAATTGAGAGCATAAAGGCGGAGCCTCGTAGAGATCTAATTACCCTGGAAGGGCTCAAATCTTACAAAAACCTCACACTGGATAACATTACCCTGAAATGGTTCAAGTTGTACAAAGCCTCCGTTCGGATAAAAGTGTTCTGGTTCAAGCTGTGCAAAAGCCTCACTCTGGATGGGCGTGCGCCTTACAGGGTAGTAGTTTCACTCTAGAGTTCGGGGTTCGCTTACTGGTCCCGGCGGTTTGAGAGAAAACAAATTTTCGCCATCCACTCGTAAAACTCAGTATTGTGGGGAGCCTCCGTGGCCGAGAGCGTGCTCGGCCTCAGACTTCTTCGGAATCCTGTGTCTGGAGGGCAGTGTCATCTCAATCATCTCACCATCCTCAGGAGGTTCTCCTGGCCCAATTTAGCCTTTATGTTAACAAAAGTGACCTAAAACCCGATTCATTTCATTTGTTCTCACTCTGGATAAATTAGCCTCGCTTCTGTTATATTAGCCACGGACTGGGTGCAGGAATCGCAGCATGCTTACAAACTAGGGACAACGGCCGGCCTTTCCTCGCCAGAATGGCCGGCATGTGAAGCTCTAGATGTAAAGGGATGAATTATGAGCTTTCCTAAATAGTTCATGGAACATTGTCTAAACGTTGGCCCGGCGTCTACGACGCTGCGCCAACGTTTGAGCAACGGTGTTTTCCATTTCTACTGATACAGCAGTCTTAGAAGTCCGCTGGGTACACAAACTACAGACATTGGGCCAATACTGGTGTAATGTTGGGCCACCGTCTGCGACGCTGGCCCAACATTGCAACATCATTGGGTTCACGCTACCATTCCCCTGGGTAAGTAGGTCGTTCAGGCCTCCACCAATATACATTCCTAGGATAGGTAAACATAACGCTCCTAATTACCTACGTACCTAACATAAACACTAACTCGTAAATCATCACAATAGCCTCTGTAGTTTATTATCCAATTTACAACGTTCATTGCAAGTTTCTAAGTTTATTGCACCAATATATTTTACATTATAGGCTCTATATGGTATTACGGATTCTATGCATGATTAGGCTGGAATGAATGAATAAATGAATGAATGAATGAATGAATGAATGAATGAATGAATGAATGAAGGAATGAATGAATGAATGAATGAATGAATGAATGAATGAATGAATGAATGAATGAATGGGGTATTAGGCCACCTTTGTGCACATATAGGTGAGGGTGGTGAGATGAATGACATCGACGGTCTGAGGCCTAGCACGCTACTTTTTGGTCACGGAGGCTCCACACAATATTGAATCTTTATTACAGAGTGGGGAAGAATTTTTTTGTCTCTTTGAAACTTGAAGGCCAGAGTGGGGTTCGAACCCGTAATCTCCGACTTTCCAAGCAGGCAGCTTTAACTATTGCACCAGGGCCCCGCCCTAAAAATGGAATTCTATGAAAACTCAATGACCTCGACTTCCTTCGTTTTCACCGAGCTGGCTAATACAATGAAGTATGGGGGAGGGTTCTTATATAACCTTGTTTTCAACAAGTGACGTCACTGCGTTCACAGAATAAAGTATGGGGGAGGGGGTGTTATATAACCTTGTTTTCACGGAGTGACGTCACTGCGTTTCACAGAATAGATAGATTCCGGCACTTTACATTGGAGGCCTCATGATATTACTGATTCTATGCATAATTAGTCTGCAATAGACAGATTCCTGAACTTATGTTGAGTTTATAGCTCCATATTTATTTATTAACCTTGATCTAGTTGATCACGACTATTGTCGTTTTTAATATGTTTTATTAGTCGACCAAATCACTGTTATTGGAAATGAAATATGTGTCTAAACATCAAGATTTACAAATATTTGTGCTCAAATTAAACATATATGTGTAATTTTCAGCCACTTGAAGTTGTGGGTCGCGGTAGCGAGACACAACTTCGTGAGGGTAAAAATTTAAATAAATTAACTTAGCAGGATAAGGGTTAACCCTTTGCAGCCGAAGTTAACCCTTTAACCGCCGGTGCCGCATATATTCGGGTTTTTATTTTTTCATTAGCAAATTAAGTAACACATTGTAAATCTGTTAAAGATCAAATGTGACTTCAACCAACAAGATTTGAAAAGAGTTGACTTCCATTTTGTCAAATTTAAATAATTTTCACTCACTTAAAGTTGTGGATCGCGTCAGCGAGACACAACTTAAAGTGGGTGAAAATTCAAATTGAATAATTTGGCGTTTAAAGGGTTAAAGCGCTGAACTATATGAATGAAGAGATCAAGTTTTATCAATTTGAAATTCTCATAAAATGTCTTAGTTAGCCATTCCCCGTTCATTTGAATATGTATGTTATGGGTCTACGACCAATATTAATATTACTGGGCATAGATGACAACGATTGTAAACACATTTTAGAATACATCAATTCTGTAAACCTGTATTGGGAGTGTACTATGTAATTATATTACAAGATAAATAAATGTGAAACGTGTAGACTGTATAGCTGACACCCCCCCCCCCCCCCCCCCCCACAAACACACATACCTCGCATGGCTACAATAAATTGTGTCATGCTGTGTGAGTATAATTTTCCTACTATATTATGGTCCAGAATGACAGCTAGCTTTTCGGTATCCAGTTAGTCAATTCTCAAGCAATTTTTATGAAAATTATGTAAACCCAATTTTCTAGTCATTTGACATCAATCCTGAAAATTTCGTAAAAAAATATTGTATAGTTAAAGAGTTAGACCATTTGACATGTAGTAAATGTCCATTTATGACGCTTCTCTATAACATGTATAAACCCAATAACTTCATTCCGGATTATTCTCAGAATTGTGTTACATGTCAAATGATCTAACTGTTGAAATGCAGAATGGGATTTCGCGAAATTTAGAGGGTTGTTGCCAAATGACTTTATAATAATGGGTACAGATTGTTGTGACAATCGCTTGAGAATTGACTGACTGGATACCGAAAAGCTAGCTTTCATTTTGGACCATCCTCCACCATCGGACAGACTTTTTATATAGCTGCCATACTTATTTGCTCGGGAATCCCTAAAACAACGATCACTTTTTTTGCATTAACCACGCTTATAGCTTAACATAATCCCTTCCCTCTAGCAGAACGTATTATACTGACATCCAAAGGCAAACAGCTGTAAATACGTGCCTTTTAAGTAAGCAGTTACTTCTCTTTACCTTTAAATAGCAAATACAAACAGCAGTAACTGCTTACTTTTTAAGTAAGCAGTTACTGCTGTTTGTTTTTGCGTCACAGTATAATGCAACGGCAAACAGCTGTAACTGCTTACTTTTCAAGTAAGCCGTTGCTGCATTTTGCCTTTGAATGCAAGCTATCACTTACAGGATCTGTCACATCCAGACTTATCTACCCTCTGGTGGTGGCTTAACCCACTACTCACCTCTGCGCACTTAGCTGACACGTGACGTTGGGCCAGCGTTGGCTTAATGCTGTGCCAACATCTCTAATTCAGTCCCAGCATTGAAACAGTGTCTCCTGGTTAACTGGGTACATATTAGAACAGAAAGTCTAAATCGAGGTTGGAATAAGGTGCTCCGACCACGAATTATACCTTCCAGATCTAGGTACATATAAATCATTCTGACACAATCTCACTAATGCATGGGACAACAACAATATGCTATTTCTGAGCAAGTTAACCCTTAGAGCACGGGGACCGACCTTAGACGTCAGAATCTGACGTCTATTGACGTCAGATTCTGACGTATAAAGTCGATCCTATGGCCGTAGATCTAAAACCTGATAACATAGGTATTCAAATGAAGCAGAAAGAGCTAACTTAGACATTTATGATGATTTCAAATTGAAAAAAAACATTCGCTCTCTTCGTTTATATAAAAAAAATTTCAGCGTTTTAAGAGTCATTTGACCTTCCGAGCACACTACACGGATTAACTTTCGCTTTCAGGTGGAAATTGTGAAGCAATTGAGTGAGTGAGTGAGTGAGTGAGTGAGTGAGTGAGTGAGTGAGTGAGTGAGTGAGTGAGTGAGTGAGTGAGTGAGTGAGTGAGTGAGTGAGTGAGTGAGTGAGTGAGTGAGTGAGTGAGTGAGTGAGTGAGTAAATGAATGAATGAATGAATAAATGAATGAATGAATGAATGAATGAATGAATGAATGAATGAATGAATGAATGAATGAATGAATGAATGAATGAATGAATGAATGAATGAATGAATGAATGAATAAATGAATGAATGGATGAATGGATGAATGGATGAATGGATGAATGAATGAATGAATGAATGAATGGATGAATGGATGAATGAATGAATGAAAGAATGAATGAATAAATGAATGAATGAATGAATGAATGAATGAAAGAATGAATGAATGAATGAATGAATGAATGAATGAATGAATGAATGAATGAATGAATGAATGAATGAATGAATGAATGAATGAATGAATGAATGAATGAATGAATGAATGAATGAATGAATGAATGAATGAATGAATGAATGAATGAATGAATGAATGAATGAATGAATGAATGAACGAATGAATGAATCAATGAATCAATGAATCAATGGATGAATGAATGAATGAATGAATGAATGAATGAATTAATGAATAGGGTTTTAGCCCATATTTGCGCAAATATAGGCTAAACTGGGGAGGTCGTTCTCAATTTCGAAGTCAACGTGAATTAGAAAGGGCATAATATTGTACAATACCACAGTATAGTAGTTGATATTGTTATAGCGTTGGTTTGATGGCAAACAATATAAAATCAAGAAATCATTCTGAGATACATAATATTGTTTCAAGCAGCGTTCATCAGCATGTTACAATTGACTAACATTGAAATTATTTATGCAAATCTGTTAGATTCTAAAATATATTTAGATACTGCTTCAATACTCGTAAAATTATGATCTTTTATGTTAACACCTTGTAAAATAATGTTCAAAAGTGCAAAATAGTTAATTTGTAGCGACCATATTGTTATCGTTTACGTTCGTGCTATAAACCTAGTTTCTTATATAAACGGAAGAGTGTGTTAATTTTGAAAATCTGTGTGTACTCTCAAAATGAACATTTTTTATTGATTAAGATTATGGCTTATGTTCGGGTTATAAACCTGATCTCTTACAGGTCTAATAGGTAGATCAGTATATTTTTTAAATCAATACAAATAGATATATATCGATGGGTTAAAACAATAGTGTGCTAAGTGACATTTTTGGCCTTTAGAATAATAACCAGCTAAGTCCCCTATAATATGTATCAAGTTTGAATTTATTCCAAATTCAGATTAAAACAACAGATCAAGTCGACTTAGTACATTGTTATTCTTGTGAAAAGGAGCACATATCAGCATAATATTTGTCCAACACAGGACCAACTCGACTTGACACATTGTTATTCTGGTGCTATATGCTTAAATGGGCTCTTTTTGTGGGACAAAAACGGTCCAAGTGCACTTAGCGCATTCTTATTCTGAGACTTTTGGAGACAACACAGGGGAATGCCTGGACTTAGTTCATTGTTGATCTAGGAACAATCTCTCCATATTCTGTGTTCCTGGACCAACAATGAGCTAAGTCAACTTGGAGTCTTGTTGATCCCAATTTTGCTACTGTAAATCGTTTTGAAAGTAAAAAAATACTGTGATAACTTCACTTGATCTACTGTCAAATTCCAATCGCTGTGTTTTTCATCAGTATAAGACCATGTCTACATGCTGATAAGTGGATTTAGCAGACTGTAGTTCTAAGCAAAAATATAAACACAATTTCGCTGTCAAGTCGACTTGACCCACTATTGTTTTAGACCATCGATATATGCATTTCTAAGTGACAATAGTGTTATCGTTTACGTTCGTGCTATAAACCATAGTATAATCATATTTCCACGAGTGTTCTCACGCACACTACGGTACTATTCAGGGAAAACATTGCTAGAAATCCCATTATATTGGATGGGCAAAAGGCTTTCCAAGACTTCGGCCCAACGCTGGTTTAATGTTGAGCCAGCATTGAGTGAGAGTTTGTCGTTCGCATTGTGTAGACAGCAGGGCTAATCACACCATGGATTAATACGCAGCCGTATGAGTGCGCCACGTGTCACTATACGCCTCTCATGTAGTCTCACAAGTTCTTCTCTGACTTTACCGAGACGTGACGGATACCCTCTAAATGAAATCCTGCAGGAGATAGATTTACGAGGGGGGGGGCATAGCCTGCTGCGTATATACGCTGGAACTAGTATATACCATATAGAACATATCTAATATTTCATAGTTGCCATCAGCTTCCACCTTGAAGATTTCGTTAAATAGTATTTGAGTATTTGAGTTTTTAGAGGGACATCATAATTATAAATTTACTACATGTCAAATAGTCTAACCTTTAAGGTACACACAAAAATTCATTAGATTTTTAGGTTAGTTGCCATAAGACTCGAAAATAATTCTGGCCAAATTTCATAGCAATCGGCTAATAATTGGCTGAGAAATCAGCGAAAAACATGCCACGAAAAAGTGACAAATTGAATGTGACTTTCACTTTGTGCATGTTTCCAAATTTGCTGAAGCTGACTCTTATTTACTCAGAATATGTGAGCACCCTCCATGTTAACCGATGAAGTTTGTTTATTATTAACAGACCTTTGGACCTGGGAATTTTTTCATATATATTAAATTTTTGGGTACGATTCCATTAATAGTAGACCCCTTTTCTCAGACAAAAAGTTTGGGAACGCAATACACGAACCGTTGGTTGGATTTCATTCAAATTTATGCATTTCTTACAATCTGATCGGAATAATCTATTTAAAATCTGACGGTGAGAGTCAGTTAAAAACAAAATGGCGCACAATAACTATCTTGAAATAAGTTAGGCATATTTTATAAAAGCTCTGTCCATAACGTCTTAACCCTTTCTGTCCGAGGATCGACTTTAGACGTCAGATTCTGACGTCCAAAGTCGATCCCCACACTGAAAGAGTGAAGTTTTTATAATGACCGTAGACCCATAACATAGGTATTTAAATGAAGCGGAAAGCCCTAACTAAGACGTTTATGATGATTTCAAATTGAGAAAACTTTTTGGTCTCTTGGTTTATATAAAAATATGTCAGCGCTGCAACCCTTATCATGCTAAGTTAATTTATTTAAATTTTCAGCCACTTGAAGTTGTGTCTCGCTACCGCGATCCACAACTTCAAGTGGCCGAAAATTACTCATATTTGTTAAATTTGAGCACGCATATTTGCAAATCTTGATGTTTAGACGCACATTTAATTCCCAATAACAGTGATTTGGTCGACTAATAAAACAGATTAAAAACGACAATAGTCGTGATCAGCAGGATGAGGATTATGGGTTGAGGATATGACAAATTAATAACGGTCAGTGCATCTCGACGTATTGACATGAAACATTATGAAGTGATCTCTCCTGATTGGTGGGCTGACAATGGGCGTGAGAGCGCATGCGCGTGCAGTTAAGGCGTTGGTCAGCAAAGGTCAAGGCCAAGTTAACCCTCTAACTACCAGGATATCTCAGCATATTTGAATTCGCCGTGAAATATGCTCCGCGATTCCCACATCACAACGAGCTAACCCTCTAACCCTTTAACCGCTGGTGCCGCATATAATCGGGTTTTTATTTTTTATTAGCACATTAAGTACCATCTTTTAAACATGTTTAAGATAAAATGCGACATCAATCAGCACTATTTGAAAATAGTTGACCTCCATTCTGTCAAATCTGAACAATTTTCACTCACTTGAAGTTGTGGATCGCGTCAGCGAGACACAACTTCAAGTGGGTGAAAATTCAAATTGAATAATTTGGCGGTTAAAGGGTTAAAGCGATGAATAAATTTGTAAAAAAACATCGCAACCAAAGGAGTTTTTTCAATTTGAAATCATCATAAATGTCTTAGTCAGCTCTTTCCGCTTCATTTGAATACCTGTGTTATGGGTCTGCGGCCATTATAAATTTGGTGCTCCAAACTGTTCAAAAACATGGAGTGTACAGTGCACTATAAAGAACCCTTGAAGTCATTCGAAATAGGAATAGGGAATAGTCCCGGCTTCGGGCTTCCTTCTGTCGCGATATTGCCATGATTGTGCAGAAAGCGACACAGAGCAATATTCATATATAATATAAATATGTTTACTCTTACAGTGCGGTGATTAACTTTAGTCGTCAGAATCTGACGTCTACAGACGTCAGATTCTGACGACTAAAGTTGATCCCTGCGCTGTAAGGGTTTTACGCTAAGTGCGACTATAGTCGTTTTTATTCTGTTTGCTTTAGTTGTTTAAATCGCAGTTATCGGGAAGGAAATGAGTGTTTAAACATCAAGATTTGCAAATGTTTGGTCTCAAAGCAAATATGAGTAATTTTCACCCACTTGAAGTTGTGGGTCGCGGTCTGAACTGACCCACTAAAACTAGAGGTCACCCAGCGGTCTGAGCTGACCCACTAATACTAGGGGTCAGGGTGTGGTAGATAGACGGAAGGGGAGACGAAGGAGGAGAAGGGTGAGATAAGTCTATTGCGCATGCACCTCGACCTGACGGTTCCGGTGACCTGTGAATTTATCGTCTGCTTCAAATCCACACATCCAGCGGACACATGCCCCAATGCCGGGTCAATGTTGGCACAGCGTCGCAGACGTTGTGCCAACATTGATCAACATTGGGTTAATGTACCGGTTTCCCGCACATCAGCTTTTCCAGCCAAAATCGATAGACAATTTGGTCGGCTCTAGTCATTTGCCCGGACAGGTGAGAGATGGTGGTGGAACGTTGTCTCAATGCTGGGCCACTCTCTCAGGCGTTGGCACGACATTCATGCGATGTTTAGTGCACGTTTTCTCTTAGCACTGTCAGATACGGTTAGCTTGGAGTTGAGCACTCCGTAACACACTGTGACATAAAGGCGATCCCTCCTCAGCCGACCTGAGATCCAGAAACCAGGCTGGTTTAACCATAAGGGATGTTGAGAAGTTAAACAAATTTCAAACATCCAAATAACATTTGAGAGTGGGTGGGTGGTTCAGGGCAATTTTGGATAGAAAATAGAAAAATGGAAAACCATAATTTGATGGTTTTGATGATAATATTTGATGATTATTAGTTTTAAAAAAAATGGATGGGGGGGGGGGGTGGGGTTGTTTGGAATTTTCGCAAAGCCCCTAAAACGCAGTATTTTTTTCATGTCAACCATCGAGGCCAAAGGTTTTTTTTCAATTTCAAATTATCCTCAATGTCTTAGTTAGCTCTTTCCGATCCATTTGAATACCTATGTTATGGGTCTACGATCATTATAAATATTTGAATTCTTTCATTGCGAAGATCGTCTTTGACATCAGAATCTGAGGTCTATGGGCGTCAGATTGTGACGTATAAAGATAGTCCTCGCGCTGGAAGGGTTAATATAGAGACCACGGCATAGAGTGTGAGAGCCGATAAGATATATAGCGTGATTAACCTTTACAGTGCGGGGATCGACTTTAGACGTCAGAGTCTGACGTCTGTAGACGTCAGACTTCTGTAATCAGTCAGTCAGTCAGTCAGTCACTGTCAGCCAGTCACTGTCAGTCAGTCAGTCAGTCAGTCATTCAGTCAGTCAGTCACTTTATCAACAATAACTCTCCATTCCCGGCTTAGAATGTAGTGGTCGGACAAAGAAAATAATATAGTGGTGTGTTTTAATATGAGACGAGAAATCGGCTACATCGGGTACGTCTGGATCTATTTCCACATTTACTGGAATGCGTGGGCAATTATTGAAACTGGCATTTTGAAGGAAAGGGTATAGAAAAGTATAACAACGTTGATGTTTTCACTTCATGAAGCTTACCAGCAGAATTACACAAACCACTAAACACAGAACAGGGAGAGTGGTACTTGACTTGCTGCGAGAAATAATAAAACACCCTTATAAAATTAGCATGATACGAATTACGTCGAATACGTCGGCATGTAATTAGATTTAATATACATTACTGTCGTGCAAAAGAAAACATCTTACTTGAAAGTGGACAGTTTCTGTCGCTGTTTGCATTTGCCAAACAGTGTAGGGCAAAATACAATACTTTGAACATATGTTTATGCTGCTTCAATGCTGGTATTTATCTGTGATACGTGCAACAAAACATGGATTTGGCATAACAAATGAATGAAGAAATGAAGAAAGGAATAAATGAATAAATGCATATATGAATAAATGAATGAATAAATAAATGAATAAATGAATGAATGAATGAATGAATGAATGAATGAATGAATGAATGGGGGTGTTGGCCACATTTGTGCATATATAGGCGAAACTGGGCCAGGAGAACCTCTTGAGGATGATGAGATGAATGAGATGACACTGTCCTCCAAACACAGGATTCGAAATAAGAGCCCTGGTGGTCACTGAGGCTCCCCACAATATTAAATCTTCAGGAGTGAGCGAGGAAGAAACATTGTTTCTATGAAACCTGAATGCCAGAGACTTTTCAAGCAGGCAAACTTAACCACTGCACCAGGGCCCACGCCACGTCATGGAACAAACCAGATGGGAGGCAAGGCATGAGACCATACAATATAATGCATGGGACAAGTCATGGGACAAGACAACGCATGTCATGGACAAGATAAAACATGGCAAATCAAGGCATGCGAGAAAAAAAGCCAATACAAAACAAAGCATGATGGGATAAAGTATGGGTCAAGCTATGAGACAAGACACGGGACAAAAATACAAGGCATGGTACAAGACAAGCAAAAACCAGAGATGTGACAAAACAAGACAAAACAAGACATGGGACAAGACAATGCAAGACAAAGCATGATGGGACAAGTTATGGGACAAGACAAGAAAAAAACCATAGATGGGACAAAACATCGGATAAGACAATACAAGATAAGGCATGTGACAAGAAAAGACTAAACACAACTTGGAACAAGACAAAATAAGGCAAGACAAAATAAAAATGAAATGAAATGAATCGGGCTTTGGGCCACCTTTGTGCATATATAGGCTAAACTGGGCCAGGAGAACCTCCTGAGGATGGTGAGATGATTGAGATGACACTGTCCTCCAGACACAGGATTCGAAATTCGAGCCCTGGCGGTCTGAGGCCGAGCACGCTACCTCTCGGTCACGGAGGCTCCCCACAATACTAACTTTCACACGTGGATGGGGAAGAAACAATTTTGTTTCTTTCAAACCGCCGAGACCGGGAACCGAACCCCGGACTCTGGCGTAAAAGGCAGCGGTGCTAACCACTACCCTAGGGCCCCCGCTCATAAGGCAAGACATAACATGGAACAAGTCAAGATAAGGTTAAACATAACATGGAACAAGACAAGACATGGCATGGACATGAACATGGGCGGGCAAGCGTTCAAATACCTACAAATCGGTACAAAGACATAACAAACAAAACTTGTCTGTAGGCAATCTTCTGAAGGTCAAAGAAGGATACAATAAAACCATGGGAGCATTCAGGTGTGTAACAAGGCCACGTGTCTGCAGAGGATGGGGACATGAAGCAAACACGGCACGTGGAATCAGTGTTAGATTAATGTTGGGCCAGCGTTGTAGATGGTGGCCCAACATTAAGGTAACATAGGTTCAATGTATCGTGTTTTCTGTGATATGAAGAAAATGTGGTAAAGCAGAAAGATGGTCAAACTGAAAAACGGTCCTTAACCTTGTGTGATGTGAATGTTACGTTACGTCGCCTTCTGCACAATCATGGCAATATCGCGACAGAAGGAAGCCCGAAGCCGGGACTATGCCTTACTCCTTTCGAATTACTTCAAGGGTTCTTTATAGTGCACAGTACCATGGACAGCACTGTATACTCCGGACATTTGAACAGTTTGGAGCAGTGTAAATGCACAACCCCGATGAAAAATATCCGACCCGGCCGGGATTCGAACCCAGTACCTCTGAGTTTCGAGCCCCCACCGGAATGTTCATAAATCGATGGGGTCCGGCCTTAACCTCATGTGCTGCTAGTTAACACAATTGCCAGCTTCGACTGACTACAAATTGTGCATCTTTTCTAACTATTCTGTCATTGTCAGTGGTATTCTCTTCTGTTTGAAACATGTTTGGAACAGTTTCAAATCAAATGAAATGTCATTGACAATTTGCTGTGATAGAATTAGATGCCCAGGTCATCAACGAGCTCAATTCAGGGGTAATATGTCAAGGAGATTTATAGATCCGAATGTACGAGTCGCGCAGCAACGAGTATATTTGGATCTACAAATCTATTGTAATTGAGTTCATTCTTCGACTTATATTAAAATACAAGAAATAGGTACATCTCAAGATTTGATATAGACAAAATTTAGAAAACAATTTATAGTTAGGGACGCACCATTTGATTTCTGGGGGGGGGGCTAGACTATTTTTGAAAAAAAATGTTTGTTTTCAAATTTCTGTAGAAAAAAATATATGCTGAAAACTTGTACATAAAAAAATAATATGTTGAAAGATTGTGCCAAAAAAAATTGTTGATAATTTTAATTGTTGATAATTTTTGAAGAGGCTCATCAAAGTGGAGTTTAAAATAAACGACTTACAAGGAATAATTGGAGCGCAAAATATTTCTAGGAAAATTCTCGAGATCGCTACAAGTTATTATTTAACAGTGAAATTGGACGCGGCTTTACTGATGTATTTTTTGTTTGTTTCTGGTCGGCTCTTTGTCTATTAAAGAATGTGATATTTTTCTATTTTTTTGCGAATGTTTAGAGCGGGTTCGGGTATTTCCGAACACCTAAGCCTCTGCACTTGATGTCTGGTGTCCCCATTTGTCTATCAGCTCCCCACGTGATACAGTTGATGAATGAAACTATGATTGATGGCGTAATTAACCACGTGCACGGCCATCCATGAATCTGAAAGTTGTACAGGAAGTTGTAGTACCCAAGGTAACGGCGGGTATACTCGAAATAGAGGGGGTAATGTCGAACACCAAGTAGGGTATAATCAAACACCCACCCATTTTTTAATCTAAAGAGAAAATAACCAGTCTAGAAGCAGGAACATGCGCAGTATACTCAAATATGATACAAATAGAATCAATGTCAATTGTAATTCGTCCACAAAAAAAAATATAAAACAAAAAAATATTAGGAAATGCCACTGTTCGAGATTACCTGAATCTATTGAAATCTGAGATTTTTTTCATAGTTTCCTTCATATTACTTTTCAAACCCGCATAGTAACGTCACAACCGTTTGCAGGCCTACAAATCGCTCCATTGATGTATTTCCTTTCGAAATGACGCATTCGCTGTGAAACTGTGGTGTAGGCCCTATAGGCCTAGTGTTCGTAATTAGACGAAGCCAAATTAATTGATGGGTCTATTTCCGAACACGTCCCAAATGATAAGGCTATCATGACCATAGAGTTAGTAAGAACACTAAGTTCCTACTAACTCTATGATCATGACCATAGATTTCCCCTATATCTATGATCATGACCATTGCCTGGCGAGCCCTGCCAATTTCATTTATGGCCGGGTATTGGCCAAGGTTCTTAGTCACGTGACCATCATGCCTGTGCTATTGAGGCCAGTGAATAATTTTCTGGGTCAAGTCATAGGAAATGCGTCAAAGGGGAAATACAATACTGTGAACAACTCTTCATCTGGGGAAGTGACCTTTCAAAAATGTCTGAAATCGGGGATTACCCTATTTTCAAATAAAAATAGCAACAAGTCACAAACATTCGCCACTGGGGCATACCAGAGGCTACATGAAGCTCGGCCACGCCGCGTAGTGTGGCTCTGGGAACCAGGGTATCATGACCAAAAATTGTTTTTTGATGTTTTTATATCTAGAAGGTGCATTGCAAGGTACATTTTCCCATATAAATAATAATTCCAGGATTGATAATACATATCATAAATAGACCATTACCTTCCGTGTAATTACCTTAATTTTTAAAGACTTGTCTACTTTACGACATTTTGAAAGTGACTTTTTAAAAAAGCAAAATTAATGGATATGAAATTGGTCCATAATAACGGTGCCTGACAGAACAGTCACGCACAACGGGCAGCTCTGCCTGACACAATTTATTCATGTCTAGCCAGCAACGGGATGAAATATATTAGCAATGTTCGGAAATACCCCCCCGTTCGGAAATACCCGAACCCGCTCTACCACATAGTATTCAAGTCATAGTTGCTTGCGTCCTAGTTTGAAGACAACAGATCGCCAAATGATGCGTACAGATTATGCTGCTTCTAGAATGAAAGGTGAGTCAAAATAAATATTTATTAATTAGACCTATTTGGTTATCAAAGCTTCACAGAAGGTATACCGTATTTAAGGTCATGAGTATGAGTAGGCCTACCACTTACACTGGTATCCGGTACTAGGTTTCAGGAGAGTATTAAATTTCAAACACTAGTAGGCCCTATAAACGGCATGTTGCACATTTAAAAAAAATCACCATGACTACTAGATCCTTGTAGGCCTATATCACCAACAATTCTCAGGGCTGAAGAAGCAGGTCAGGCCGGTGTGTCCCCTTTAATACAGCCGCAGTTACTGTATGTATGTCAGAGACTGACCTTCATCAAGGTCAGTGCATGACATTTGTCAACATACTTAATTAAATATGAACTGTCACAAAAAAAATGTTTTATTTTTTTCCAGGGACAAAAAAAATGTTTGTTTCAAGGTCGGTGCTAAAAAAAAAAATTGTGTGCTAATTTTTCAGAAAAAAAAACATAACTGAAAGTAATAATCTAGGCCCCCCCCCAGAAATCAAATGGTGCGTCCCTTAGCATGGTAAAAAATGAAACATTAGCCATGCCGTTATACAGTGGCATGGTAAAACCTGTATATTTTGAACGACATAAAAAAAACAGTAGATTCGTAGATAACCTCATCGGTGTATTTTAAGGCAATAAAAAATGTTGATGTCTATTTTGACAATAGAAAATGTTGATGTTTATTTTGACAATAGAAAATGGTGATGTCTATTTTTGCAATAGAAAATGACGATGTCTATTTCGGCAATAGAAATGGCGAGTCTATCTTAGCAATAGGAAATCGTGATGTCTACTTTGTCAATAGAAAATGATGATTTCTATTTTGGTAATAGAAAATGGTGATGTCTATTTTGGCAAAAAAAAATGGCGATATCTATTTTGGGAATAGAAAATCGTGATGTCCACTCTAGCAATAGAAAATGATGATGTCTATTTTGGCAATAGAAAATGGTGATGTTTATTTTGGCAATAAAAAATGGTGATGTCTATTTTGGCAATAGAAAATGGTGATGTCTATTTTGGCAATAGAAAATGGTGATGTCTATTTTGGCAATAGAAAATGGTGATGTCTATTTTGGCAATAGAAAATGGTGATGTCTATTTTGGCATTAGTAAATGGTAATTGTTATTTTGGCAATATAAAATAGTGATATCTACAATCTGTGAAATTATCGAAAAAAAGGTTAATATTTTATCTTTGAAGTGTTTTCTTACCTAAATTCTGAAATTTCAGAGATATTCCACATAAATTTCACGACAACCAAATAGTTGTTCTAGACAGAGAAATAGATCGTAGCTTTATATAAAAGTGAGATCCTAAAGTTAAGATCTTTATCGTCGGAGAATAGGCCTACGTTCCCCTGGTACCTGATGGGTCTATGACGTGGACATGCTTCCAGAATTAGCAGTGAGTGTAGCCTGTCCCGTAAATAACATATTACGTTCACCTGGTCGGCCCAACATTTACTCTTACAGCGCGGGGATCGACTTTAGTCATCAGAATCTGACGTCTACAGACGTCAGATTCTCACGTCCAAAATCGATATCCTCGCTGTAAGAGTAAAAATAATCGCCGTCGAACCATAACATGGGTATTCAAATGAATCAGAAAGAGCCAACCAAGACATGCTGATTCCAAATTGAAAAAAAACTCTTGTTCTTCATGGTTTATGCAAACATATGCCAGCTGGCCCAGCATTAAACTAGCATTTGTTAAGCTATTACGCTTGCTGTACATGAGACGTTTACCCGATGTGGTTTATTGCTGGCCCAGCATTGAAACAACTTTCACAATAAGCAGTTTTTGTATTCCAGTGCCTCTGACGTTGTATTAATGTTGAGCCAACGTCTTAGACGCCGTCCAAACATTAACCCAGCATTGTGAACCATCAGACTGCGCACCAGTCTTCTAGATTTACGCACACCTTCGTCGGAATAGCCAATAAAATGGATTAACTGTTGGTTATTTATTGCGGCGGCGTGATCTATACATACGTGTGGGTGTGCTGCGGTCCTGCTCTGCTACATGCGCCCGGGGATTAGTGCGCGGCGCCTGGAACAAGTGGTTCCGGGTCATTGATTGACCTTTACTTTGACATCTGGACCCTGCAGGTTTTCTCCACCTGGATAATGCTGGTTGAATGTTGGTTTAACATTAGCCCAACGTCGTAGCATTAAACCAATGTAACTTTTTGTCAGCCGACCTTTGCCATGGGTGGCGACAAATACTCGTAAATCTGGTCGAACTGCCCAGCAAAAGAGTCGGTGACCCGATGTTGTTTCAATGTTGGCCGACTGCCTACGGCGCTGGTTCACCATTAAAACAACATCGGTTCAAATCTGGGCGAATTATTTGCTGGTAACCCTCTAGGCCTCAGGGGCGAGTATGTACAGCCACTAAACCCTTGAGCCGTCGCAAAAATGCCAAAGTCTAAAAAAGGAACACTGTTTGTATTGATGGGTGGTTGGCGGCCCATTTGGTATTGACGTTTTGCGATTTTTTAATGCTCACTACATGTTACAGTTGAGAGACCATATTACATAATCATCGTGTTTGTGCATAGACGGTGCTCCAAACTGTTCAAAAGCTTCAAATGTTCAGTGTTGCCTGTGATGCGGTGTACTATGGAATAACCTTGCGGCCATTCTATAAGAGTAGGCCATGACCCTGACTTCGCTATATTGCCACAATCTCTCAATGTGAAACACATTTTTATTACCTTTGAGCTTTGAAATATTACCTATGAACCTTTGAAATATTACTTTTATACCTTTGAGATATTACCTTTGAGCCTTTGAGATATTACCTTTGAGCCTTTGAGATATTACCTTTGAGCCTTTGAAATAATACCTTTGAACTTTTGAGATTATACCTTTGAACCTTTGAAATAATACCTTTGAACCTTTGAGATATTACCTTTGAACCTTTAAGATATTACTTTTGAACCTTTGATATATTACCTTTGAACCTTTGAGATATTACCTTTGAACCTTTAAGATATTACCTTTGAGATATTACCTTTGGACCTTTGAGATACATGTATTACCTTTGAACCCTTGAGATAATACCTTTGCGCCTTTGAGATAATACCTTTGAACCTTTGAGATAATACCTTTGAACCTCTGAGATAATACTTTTGAACCTTTGAGATAAATTGACATCTTTTTCTAACTTAAATTTAGAATTAGGCAATATTTGACATTTTATTTGAATTAATATTTAGGGAAATATTTGGATATTTATAGGAGTAATATGCTGAGGACTGAGGACTGAATTGAATATCCTGAATGGGCTGATATCCATTACGGAAATGGCTAACTAGGGGATGATTGATAGATATTTATTGACATGTGGGCTGGGCCCGTATTCTCGTACAAGTTGCGCTATATCGTAGGCTTCTGATTGGTCGAGATGACCATCTCGACCAATCAGGAGCCTACGATATATCGTAACTTGTACGAGAATACGGTGCAAGGATTACTGGCAGGATTAGAAAGCTGTGACACTCAGGAGAGAAACGTATTGTGATCCATCTAAATCCATCATGACAACCAAAGTCATCATAAATCAGCAGAGGTTAACCTTTGGCGCGCTGGGTCATGTCACACCCTTGTCTGTATATATCCGCTCCCAGTAAACAAAAGACATTGAACCAATATTGGTTTAATGTTGGGCCAACCTTAAATCGCTGAAATAGTTTCGTATACACCAGATTTTTCAATTTGAAATCATAAATGTCTTAGTTAGCTCTTTCCGCTTCATTTGAATACATATTTTATAGGCCTACTCCAGTTTTAGTTGAAGACTGACTGTTCAACTGGAAGGTTGGGACAACCTACATACACGTTTGTGGTCGCGATATGAGAAAATATAAAAATTATTCTTTTGCAAATCCCATGCAACTCTCATTTCGTTCACAACAGTATTATATTCAACATATTCTAGTTTCTTCTATTGTTTTAAAACCAGCGTTTCTACAACCTGTGCATCTAAAGCCGGCGTTTCCAAAACCCATTTTACAGGCAGTGGCATTGATCAATACCCCCCCCCCCTCCGAGGGATAGGTTGACAATTAAATTAATCTGTTGCACAAAAACGTGCATACATCTCTACATTTCACCATAACACATTGATCTCAGAATGTCACTTTGTTGGTGTGTATTTTTAGCACTCATGAAACATGTGTGCTTAATTGTTGTCGTTTGTGATTGAGACCAGTTGCAGAAAAGCTAGAAACAAGTCTCACCGATTACTCAAACAACACCAGACGTCTTACCTTACAGCGTGGCGATCGACTTTAGACGTCAAAATCCGTCCCCGCACTTTAAGAGTAAATTTATTGTAAATGGTCGTACACCCATAACATAGGTATTTAAATGAATCAGAAAGAGCTAACTAAGACATTTATGATGATTGGAAGTTAAAAAAACCTTTTGTTTTTCATGGTTAGCATAAAAATATGTGAGCATTTTAAGAGTTAACTCTTTAAGTGCTTCATTACTACTTAACATTTTCCGTTCATTTGAAGTTGGCATTGCTCACGCAATTGCCAACTTCAAATGAAAGGAAAATACCTCCTCACTTAAAAATTAAACCTGCTAAATTTCACAATGGGGGCTTTACTCAAGATTTATACATGCATATTTGTTCAATTTCTGTCAAATTTTAGTTGTGGAAAAACAGTATGAATGCGCTTAAAAGCGTCGCCCGCACTCAAAGGGTTAAGAACAAACTAACGAGTGAATGAGTTGTCTTCAGGGATTGTTGCAGGTCATAGCTGCGCATTATGTAGGCTAAACTGGGCGAGACCCATGTAATGGGGTACTTCTTTGTACAATATCTCTTGTATAATCAATCTATTATACAATTACTGATTGATTATAAACTTTTACCGAATAATTCTACATTTGTGTCGATGAATGATGTAAAGCCTTGTCCACTACTACTTCACTGTCACCCTGTCACAGCTGTCACAACACCACACACAACCTGTCGCCGGCAATCAGTCAAACATGCCACGGCGCATGCGTGATGCGTGATAATTACCATGATAACGAGATACCACCCAGCAAACACAAAACATTTGCATAACATGTACACAATGTTGGTCCAACATCGAAGACGTTGGGCCGACGCTGTATAAATGTTAGCCACATATTTTGTGTTTGCTGGGATATCTCTACTGATGCCCAGATATTTTTCACCATTTCAATTGAGAAAAGGGTTTTTTTCAATTTGAAATCATCAAAAATGTCTTAGTTAGCTCTTTTCGCTTCATTTGAATACCTATGTCATTAATCTACGACCATTATAAATATTTTACTCTTACAGCGCGGGGACCGTCTTCAGACGTCAGAATCTGTCGTTACCTGGTATTTTGATCCATTTGAAGTAGGAAAGTATTATAAAGGTTTCTATTTTTCACAATGGCCTGATCTCACAAACCGTCAATTTGCAACTAAAATTGAACTTCTAGTTGAAAAAGAACCAAAGTATAACCAAAAATTGAATTTCATTACTTCGAAGGCAACCATTTTGTTTTCCTCAATTTTGTGACTGATCCCTTATCTTGACACCGTGGATCCGGTCATAATAGGGTTCATGCAGCTCAAAGACATCTATATATGAGCCTATATACAAATGTTCATGCGTTCATCCGGAAATGCACATCTTTTTGACATATCGTATCAGCTACTTCGTTTATTACAGTGTCACTCCCCCCCTCCCCCCCCACATCCTCTATGATAAACACAGCTCCCCCCCCCCTCAGCAAACACGCTATGTTGACCCAATGCTGTGCTAATGTCGGCCCAGCGTTGCAGACGGTGGGCCAGCATTAGCACAGCATTGGGTCAACATATCGTGCTGGAACCGGACCATATTCAGACTGTTCTTCAAAGCCAAAAGGTAGTATGTGCTAACTTGTAGAGTAAGCAGATACTGCCTTTTGTCTTTGCACGGCAGCATAGATGAACCTCATCTGATGTTACCATGGTGATAGTCTCCCAGAGACACATGGCGTGACCTCTGACCCGTCCCCATTAGTGTTATGACGTGGTGGACATCGGGTTAGGAGATGATAGGGATATCAGGTGGCCACATCATAATGTAATGTGCTGTTATTAACCCTCTGTGAACTGAGGTAAAATAACCATGGTAATCTGTTAAAGGGACTGGCCCAGGCTAAAATCATAAAAGAATCGGTAATTTTATTTTGGCTTCCAAATATGACCATATGATGTAAACATGTCCATAGACTAGAACTGCAATTTTTTTTAATTTTTCTGCTGCGCATTCACCAGTTTGGCTAGATATAGAGACGAAATTCCCGTATTTCTACTTTTTGACATGGTTGTCAATAATTAGAAATCAGGAATTTCGTCTCGGATCACTTTTACATCTTCCCTTAACATCCCGGAAAATTTGATGGTTTTTTGTTGTGTATTTTGAAAGCTAGACTATTTGGCATACAATATAATGTTTGTTTCACGATAATGGTGTCAAAGAGGGCTGTACTTTTGAAAAATTATTGCCTGCCAAATGATCTAACTTTGAAAATATACAAAAAAATCCACCAAATTTTCAGGGATATTGGGTGAAGTTGAAAAAAATGATTCTAGGAAAAAAATGTTAAGACAGCGACCGAACAAATTGAAAAAAGGTGTAACACACTGTAGTATGAGTTTTCAGCTAGGCTCGACTGTGTTATTATGGAAGGTACCACGTCGTTATATAATTATATATTTATTTCCCGTATACCCCTTTATATCATATAAATATTATTTATTCTGATATTCTTGTGTGTTTTCAGCTAAGCTTGACAGTATGAAGGCCTACATATTGTTGCGAAGGGTAACATGTCGCTATAAACATATATATTTATTCCCCTTATTATATACCCGTATATTTCATATATTTATTTTTATATTCTTGTGTGTTCATAGCTAAGTTTGACAGTGTGAAGATCTATTGTGGAGGGTACCACCTCTCTATATTTATATATATTTATTTCTCTTATACCCCTATAAATCATATATTTATTTTCATATTCTTGTGTGTTTACAGCCAAGCTTGACAGTGTGAAGACGTACATGTTGTTGCGGAGGGTACCACCTCGCCTACAGGACCGGGTGATCAGGTGGTACGACTACCTGTGGCTCAGTAAGAAGTCCTCAGATGAAGAGAAGACGCTCACCATGCTACCTGACAAACTGAAGGCAGAGATAGCCCTACATGTCCACCTAGACACACTGAAAAGGGTGGAAATATTCCAGGTAAGGGGAGAGATAGCTCCAGATGTACACCTAAACACGCTGAAAAGGGTGAAAATATTCCAGGTAAGGGAGAGATAGCCCTACATGTCCACCTAGACACGCTGAAAAGAGTGGAAATATTCCAGGTAAGGGAGACTCAGCTACATGTACACCTAGACACGCTGAAAAGAGTGGAAATATTCCAGGTAAGGGAGACTCAGCTACATGTACACCTGGAGACGCTGGAAAGGGTGGAAATATTTAAGGTAAGGGAGACTCAGCTACATGTACACCTGGAGACGCTGGAAAGTGTGGAAATATTTAAGGTAAGGGAGACTCAGCTACATGTACACCTGGAGACGCTGGAAAGTGTGGAAATATTTAAGGTAAGGGAGAGTTAGCTACATGTACACCTGGAGACGCTGGAAAGGGTGGAAATATTTAAGGTAAGGGAGACTCAGCTACATGTACACCTGGAGACGCTGGAAAGTGTGGAAATATTTAAGGTAAGGGAGACTCAGCTACATGTACACCTGGAGACGCTGGAAAGTGTGGAAATATTTAAGGTAAGGGAGACTCAGCTACATGTACACCTGGAGACGCTGGAAAGGGTGGAAATATTTAAGGTAAGGGAGACTCAGCTACATGTACACCTGGAGACGCTGGAAAGGGTGGAAATATTTAAGGTAAGGGAGACTTAGCTACATGTACACCTGGAGACGCTGAAAAGGGTGGAAATATTTAAGGTAAGGGAGAGTTAGCTACATGTACACCTGGAGACGCTGGAAAGGGTGGAAATATTTAAGGTAAGGGAGAGTTAGCTACATGTACACCTGGAGACGCTGGAAAGTGTGGAAATATTTAAGGTAAGGGAGACTCAGCTACATGTACACCTGGAGACGCTGGAAAGTGTGGAAATATTTAAGGTAAGGGAGACTCAGCTACATGTACACCTGGAGACGCTGGAAAGGGTGGAAATATTTAAGGTAAGGGAGACTTAGCTACATGTACACCTGGAGACGCTGGAAAGGGTGGAAATATTTAAGGTAAGGGAGACTTAGCTACATGTACACCTGGAGACGCTGAAAAGTGTGGAAATATTTAAGGTAAGGGAGACTCAGCTACATGTACACCTGGAGACGCTGGAAAGGGTGGAAATATTTAAGGTAAGGGAGACTCAGCTACATGTACACCTGGAGACGCTGGAAAGGGTGGAAATATTTAAGGTAAGGGAGACTCAGCTACATGTACACCTGGAGACGCTGGAAAGGGTGGAAATATTTAAGGTAAGGGAGACTCAGCTACATGTACACCTGGAGACGCTGGAAAGGGTGGAAATATTTAAGGTAAGGGAGACTCAGCTACATGTACACCTGGAGACGCTGGAAAGTGTGGAAATATTTAAGGTAAGGGAGACTCAGCTACATGTACACCTGGAGACGCTGGAAAGGGTGGAAATATTTAAGGTAAGGGAGACTTAGCTACATGTACACCTGGAGACGCTGGAAAGGGTGGAAATATTTAAGGTAAGGGAGAGTTAGCTACATGTACACCTGGAGACGCTGGAAAGTGTGGAAATATTTAAGGTAAGGGAGACTCAGCTACATGTACACCTGGAGACGCTGGAAAGGGTGCAAATATTTAAGGTAAGGGAGACTCAGCTACATGTACACCTGGAGACGCTGGAAAGTGTGGAAATATTTAAGGTAAGGGAGACTCAGCTACATGTACACCTGGAGACGCTGGAAAGGGTGGAAATATTTAAGGTAAGGGAGACTCAGCTACATGTACACCTGGAGACGCTGGAAAGGGTGGAAATATTTAAGGTAAGGGAGACTCAGCTACATGTACACCTGGAGACGCTGAAAAGTGTGGAAATATTTAAGGTAAGGGAGACTCAGCTACATGTACACCTGGAGACGCTGGAAAGGGTGGAAATATTTAAGGTAAGGGAGACTCAGCTACATGTACACCTGGAGACGCTGGAAAGGGTGGAAATATTTAAGGTAAGGGAGACTCAGCTACATGTACACCTGGAGACGCTGGAAAGTGTGGAAATATTTAAGGTAAGGGAGACTCAGCTACATGTACACCTGGAGACGCTGGAAAGTGTGGAAATATTTAAGGTAAGGGAGACTCAGCTACATGTACACCTGGAGACGCTGAAAAGGGTGGAAATATTTAAGGTAAGGGAGAGTTAGCTACATGTACACCTGGAGACGCTGGAAAGTGTGGAAATATTTAAGGTAAGGGAGACTCAGCTACATGTACACCTGGAGACGCTGGAAAGTGTGGAAATATTTAAGGTAAGGGAGACTTAGCTACATGTACACCTGGAGACGCTGGAAAGGGTGGAAATATTTAAGGTAAGGGAGACTCAGCTACATGTACACCTGGAGACGCTGGAAAGGGTGGAAATATTTAAGGTAAGGGAGACTCAGCTACATGTACACCTGGAGACGCTGAAAAGGGTGGAAATATTTAAGGTAAGGGAGAGTTAGCTACATGTACACCTGGAGACGCTGGAAAGGGTGGAAATATTTAAGGTAAGGGAGACTCAGCTACATGTACACCTGGAGACGCTGGAAAGGGTGGAAATATTTAAGGTAAGGGAGACTCAGCTACATGTACACCTGGAGACGCTGGAAAGTGTGGAAATATTTAAGGTAAGGGAGACTCAGCTACATGTACACCTGGAGACGCTGGAAAGGGTGGAAATATTTAAGGTAAGGGAGACTCAGCTACATGTACACCTGGAGACGCTGGAAAGTGTGGAAATATTTAAGGTAAGGGAGACTCAGCTACATGTACACCTGGAGACGCTGGAAAGTGTGGAAATATTTAAGGTAAGGGAGACTCAGCTACATGTACACCTGGAGACGCTGGAAAGGGTGGAAATATTTAAGGTAAGGGAGACTTAGCTACATGTACACCTGGAGACGCTGAAAAGGGTGGAAATATTTAAGGTAAGGGAGAGTTAGCTACATGTACACCTGGAGACGCTGGAAAGGGTGGAAATATTTAAGGTAAGGGAGAGTTAGCTACATGTACACCTGGAGACGCTGGAAAGTGTGGAAATATTTAAGGTAAGGGAGACTCAGCTACATGTACACCTGGAGACGCTGGAAAGGGTGGAAATATTTAAGGTAAGGGAGACTTAGCTACATGTACACCTGGAGACGCTGAAAAGGGTGGAAATATTTAAGGTAAGGGAGAGTTAGCTACATGTACACCTGGAGACGCTGGAAAGGGTGGAAATATTTAAGGTAAGGGAGAGTTAGCTACATGTACACCTGGAGACGCTGGAAAGTGTGGAAATATTTAAGGTAAGGGAGACTCAGCTACATGTACACCTGGAGACGCTGAAAAGGGTGGAAATATTTAAGGTAAGGGAGACTCAGCTACATGTACACCTGGAGACGCTGGAAAGTGTGGAAATATTTAAGGTAAGGGAGACTCAGCTACATGTACACCTGGAGACGCTGGAAAGTGTGGAAATATTTAAGGTAAGGGAGACTCAGCTACATGTACACCTGGAGACGCTGGAAAGTGTGGAAATATTTAAGGTAAGGGAGACTCAGCTACATGTACACCTGGAGACGCTGGAAAGTGTGGAAATATTTAAGGTAAGGGAGACTCAGCTACATGTACACCTGGAGACGCTGGAAAGGGTGGAAATATTTAAGGTAAGGGAGACTCAGCTACATGTACACCTGGAGACGCTGGAAAGTGTGGAAATATTTAAGGTAAGGGAGACTCAGCTACATGTACACCTGGAGACGCTGGAAAGGGTGGAAATATTTAAGGTAAGGGAGACTCAGCTACATGTACACCTGGAGACGCTTGAAAGGGTGGAAATATTTAAGGTAAGGGAGAGTTAGCTACATGTACACCTGGAGACGCTGGAAAGTGTGGAAATATTTAAGGTAAGGGAGACTCAGCTACATGTACACCTGGAGACGCTGAAAAGGGTGGAAATATTTAAGGTAAGGGAGACTCAGCTACATGTACACCTGGAGACGCTGGAAAGTGTGGAAATATTTAAGGTAAGGGAGACTCAGCTACATGTACACCTGGAGACGCTGGAAAGTGTGGAAATATTTAAGGTAAGGGAGACTCAGCTACATGTACACCTGGAGACGCTGGAAAGTGTGGAAATATTTAAGGTAAGGGAGACTCAGCTACATGTACACCTGGAGACGCTGGAAAGTGTGGAAATATTTAAGGTAAGGGAGACTCAGCTACATGTACACCTGGAGACGCTGGAAAGGGTGGAAATATTTAAGGTAAGGGAGACTTAGCTACATGTACACCTGGAGACGCTGGAAAGGGTGGAAATATTTAAGGTAAGGGAGACTTAGCTACATGTACACCTGGAGACGCTGGAAAGGGTGGAAATATTTAAGGTAAGGGAGACTCAGCTACATGTACACCTGGAGACGCTGGAAAGTGTGGAAATATTTAAGGTAAGGGAGACTCAGCTACATGTACACCTGGAGACGCTGGAAAGGGTGGAAATATTTAAGGTAAGGGAGAATTAGCTACATGTACACCTGGAGACGCTGAAAAGGGTGGAAATATTTAAGGTAAGGGAGACTCAGCTACATGTACACCTGGAGACGCTGGAAAGGGTGGAAATATTTAAGGTAAGGGAGAGTTAGCTACATGTACACCTGGAAGCGCTGAAAAGGGTGGAAATATTCCAGGTAAGGTAGAATTAGCCTTCTATGTACATCTGGGCACGCTGAGAAGGGTGAAAATATTCCAGGTAAGGTAGAATTAGCCCTATATGTCCTTCTGGACACGCTGAAAAGGGGAGAAATATTCCAGGTAAGGGAGAGATAGCTCTGCAAGTACACCTGGACACGCTGAAAAGGGCTGGAATATTCCAGGTAAGGGAGAGATAGCCCTACATGTACACCTGGATACGCTGACAAGGGTTGGAATATTCCAGGTATAGTCAGGTCATTCGCTCCAACTATGGTTTGATGTTGGGCCAGCGCCACATACGTTTGCCCAAAGTTAAGCCAGCTTTGTGGCAGCGTCTGTTGTTTATTGGGATCTATGCAAAACTAAAATGCAGTTATATCTGCTTAATTTACAATATACTGCCTTTTGACCCAACAATCACTATAGGCTGATTCTAAAGGCTCCCACACACGCTTAAAACGCCATCGTCTTGGCAGATTTGAGGAAATTGCGGAGAAGCTGGTTCTAGGATGGCAGCATGTCACATCAGAAAGACTGTTGCCGACTTCGCGTCGTAAACTATATCACCGATCCTGGTGGTGATCGTGAATGGTCACCAGAAGGATCCCTAGTGGGCGTTCCGGAAGCGATATTGAGAAAGTACGATCAAGTCGAAGGACATGCACATCGTAATGACCGTATACGATGTCTGAGACGAGCCACGACTAAGACTACACATGCTCACTCTTGACAACAGCTTCCGAAGCTACGGAAATCGACGAAATTGTAGTCCTGGGAGTGGCCACGCCGAATACCGATTGCCTAAGATTATCATCACGTCTTAGGCAATCAGGGAAAGTCCTTCTGGTGTGTGGGAGCCTTGAGATGGCTCAGTGCTGAGACAGAGTCGCATACGGTGGCCCAACATTAAACATTAAGAACTGGTACAACGTGTTTCCAGGTATATTATTATCAGTTGATATCACACTTTATGTCGTGGTTTCACTGTCACACATATATCAGTCTCACTCCATGGCACACGGTTTTCACTGTGAGACATACATTGGTTTATCTCATACCAAGGTTTGTATTGTACTAGATACAAACTTTTTTAATCCGGCTGATACAGCTATGAAAATTCAGAGTGCGCTAGTAGTAGAATATTGCTACTTTATGCCGGTGTAAAATTTGGCTATCAGCCATAATCTCAGGGCTGCTAGACTATCTTTGTGTATGTACTGTTGCCTGCCTAACCGGCTACAAACCTTGTGTACTCAAGCTGCTGGACTTGTTCAAGTTGTTGTATATGAGGAGCATAGGCCTAGCGCTGTAGACTACAGACTACATGTAGGTTTCTGGCTGCACTCAATTGACAAGGATGTTGAACGATGATCATTATTCTATTCTCAGATTGAGATTCTTTTATTTCCAAATTCTAAATTGATTTTTTGACATGTGGACATGAGGCATGTCTGCGTTTTCGCATTGTACAGTACTACAGGTGCACGCGTGTTCAATGCGGGCTGACACCTGTATGACATGTGGTAGACCAACAAAAACGGTGAGCTGTGGTAGAATACAGGGTGGTTAGTTTCTGCATGGACATGTTGGCCTATGTTGTAATTGTAGGCAAAGTATAAATAAGTTTTAAGAATTTGTTGTAATGTTGGAAAAGTGATAATGATAGTAATAACAGATTTTGCGTGCGATATGCTTTTTTATTGGTCCTTTACCAATGCCAGCATCCCTTGGATCTGCCTCGTGCTGCTGGCATCTGCGTCGGGCCAATAAAAAAGCCTATCGCCTTCAAAAATCATGTTCTTGTTATATTAGTTATTGTGCTTCTGCTTTTACCGCCTGACAAATAAATGAAAAAGCTCTTTCTAGAGCGATCCATCGCATTTAATATTGATAAAAATAAGATTTTTTTTTCTTTTATGAGCAATCAACATTTCAATGGTTTGTCGCAACATTATGGGGACATGAATGTTTCTAAATGAGCATTTAATCATAACAGCGCGGGGACCCTCCTTAGACGTCGGATAATTCCGTCTAAGGTTAACCCTTGGAGTGCTAAGTTATATAATTTAATTTTTGCCCATTTGAAATTGTGTCTTGCTACCGCGACCCACAATTTCAAATGCTTACAAATCAGAAAAAAATTAATCGAATTACTGTATATGTCAGTCTAGCAAACTGGATGTTTTTTTCTTATTTGAAGAAGACACCAAAAAGGCTGAAAACCGATATAGGCATAATTGGGGCCTAAAAGGTTAATAGTTAATTATAACATAAATACAGCACCACTAAACCTTATAGCGCAATGGTTGAATACGACCATGCGAAGCGAAATCCAGAATATTACATGGTTTCATTAACCTTTTCACTACCATACATGACGGAAATTTCCGTCGTCATTCGTCAATGAACGTAACCATAAAATGACACAAATTTTCGTCAAATATATACTACATTTATGTATTTTTCGTCATTTGAAGCTGGAAATTGCGTTAGCAATTCCAGCTTCAAATGACGAAAAATAGAACTCCTACACCAGTATATCTGGATCCTGGCATGCACCCCGGCCTGGAAGTCAAAGGGTTAACAAAATTGTTTCCACTTCAATTCGACCGGCATCAGAATCATTCTGATCTCCAAAGCCAAAAGGCAGTAGCTGCTATATTTAAACCCCTAAGGCGCTGGAATACTTTCGTATAAACCACTGAGACCTAAGGGGTTTTTCAATTTGAAATCATCATAATTGTCTTAGTTAGCTCTTTCTGCTTTATTTGAATACCTATGTTACGGGTATACGGCCACTAGAAATATGTTTACTCTTACAGTGCGGGGATCGACTTTATACGTCATTATCAGACGTCTACAGACGTCAGATTCCGACGTCGACGTCACGGCTCACGTCTAAATTCTAAAATGAAACAAAAAAGATGTATTTTAGGACAATGTATTTTTAAACAGAAGGAAACATCGAAGCTGCACAAGGAGCGCTAGCGTTTTATTTTTATCTTGTTGATGAGACTCTATTTTTATTATCTATTTGTTTTTTGTAGAACACTGAAGCCGGATTCCTGTGCGAGCTTGTCCTCCGCCTCAGCCCGGTGCTTTTCTCCCCTGGCGACTACATCTGTACTAAAGGTTAGTGTTTTTTTCACCAGATGGCGCTCCAATATGCTTCGTCTCATTATGCGATGATCACTAAATGAAATCATGGATCTTCGCGGGGGTCTGCGACCTATAACAAGGTTAAAAAAAAATGAAATGAATCGGGCTTTAGGCCATCTTTGTGCACATATAGGCTAAACTGGGCCAGGAGAACCTCCTGAGGATGGTGAGATGATTGAGATGACACTGTCCTCCAGACACAGGATTCGAAATTCGAGCCCTGGCGGTCTGAGGCCGAGCACGCTACCTCTCGGTCACGGAGGCTCCCCACAATACTAACTTTCACACGTGGATGGGGAAGAAACAATTTTGTTTCTTTCACACCGCCGAGACCGGGAACCGAACCTCGGACTCTGGCGTGAAAGGCAGCGGTGCTAACCACTACCCTAGGGCCCCCGCCCTATTCAATTTGAATTTTCACCCACTTGAAGTTGTGTCTCGCTGACGCGATCCACAACTTCAAGTGAGTGAAAATTAGTCAGATTTGACAAAATGGAGGTCAACAAATCATGGATCTTCGCGGGGGTCTGCGACCTATAACAAGGTTCAGATGTGGCAGAGATTAATCACGGGGCGAGGAAGTTTGACAATGTTTTATTCTTAAAAATTCGACCTCATTCTGCTAAAACCAAGGCTGGTTCTCGTGCTTTCTGTGTTGCTGCTCAATACCTCTGGCATTCCCTTCCTGCAGAGGTAGGTACGAACAGCTCAGACATATTCCATTTTCCGTGAAAAAGTATAGACACAATTCTTTGCATCTTGTTTTCCATCCTAATAGTCTGACCTCATGTTGCTCTCACTTTGATGACTTTAACTGGCCATAGACATGATTCTTGACTATGATTTGGTTTGAAGCGCCTCTGAGCTTGTCATAAAGGGATTTAGGCGCATTAGCAGTGTTATCGATCTATCTATCTCTTGTCCCGATCATCCCGTTATCCTATTTAATTGCTATTAATTGGACACAAAACATTGGCAAATATTGATGTAAAAGCAGACGTTTAATTCCCAGTAACAGTTATTTAACCTGCAAATAAAACAGCTTTAAGCGAATATAAACCTTATGCCATAACTAACCAGTAGCGCATGGTTTTCGTTGATTTCTTCCTCAATTATCAACCGATTTTTAAGAAATTTTGTAAATGTCATTTTTTCAACAGAATCCCAATATTCCCGAAAATATCAGTATTTCAACAGTTAAACCATTTGACATGTAGTAAATTAAAATTATGACGTCCCTCTTTAAACCCATTAAACTAATTCTAGAATTGTATTACATGTCGAATGTTATAACTTTTGCAATATAAAATAGAATTTTTGCGAAATTTGTTCCGACTTAAGGATATGACTTGAAAATTGTCTGCGCTAAATTTTAAGGCAATTGGTTCTTAATTGACGGAAAAATCGACGAAAAGCATGCGGTACAGAATTACCAAAATGAATGTGGCCCAGGGTATATAATTTTGCTTGACGCTTCAAGGGTTAAGGTTTTCGCCAGAGTAAAACATAATTATGCCATATTAACACTTGAAGCGCTGACATACTTTTGTATAAAGCATGGGAACCAAAGGGTTTTTCAATTTGAAATCATCATAAATGTCTTAGTTAGCTCTTTCCGCTTCATTTAAATACATATGTTATGGCTCTACCACAAAAACTATTTTTAGTCTTACAGTGCGGGAATCGACTTTAGACGTCAGAAACTGACGTCTACAGACGTCAGATTCTCACATCTAAGGTCGAGCCCCGCGCTGTAAAGGTTGATCACGCTAAATATTTACATGTTACTATAGTCGGATTCGTGACTACCCTGAAAGTTTCGCGAAGTTTTAATACGTATTTAAGAAGTTAGACCATGTGACATGTAGTAAATGATTAAAAATGTTGCCCTCTATAAACCCATTAGCTTCGTCTCAGAATTTTATTACATGTCGAATGGTCTAACTTCTAAAATTTCATGAAAATTGTTTGAGAATTGACTGAGAAATCCGCGAAATTCCTTAATCCTAGTTGATGAATTTACCCTAGCAACGCGGGGACCGTCTTTATACGTCAAAATCTGACGTCTGTAGACGTCAGAAAAAATGAAATGAATCGGGCTTTAGGCCACCTTTGTGCACATATAGGCTAAACTGGGCCAGGAGAACCTCCTGAGGATGGTGAGATGATTGAGATGACACTGTCCTCCAGACACAGGATTCGAAATTCGAGCCCTGGCGGTCTGAGGCCGAGCACGCTACCTCTCGGTCACGGAGGCTCCCCACAATACTAACTTTCACACGTGGATGGGGAAGAAACAATTTTGTTTCTTTCAAACCGCCGAGACCGGGAACCGAACCCCGGACTCTGGCGTGAAAGGCAGCGGTGCTAACCACTACCCTAGGGCCCCCGCCCTGTAGACGTCAGGTTCTTTTGAAGACGGTCCCCGCACTGAAAGAATTACCATATTTCTAATTGTCGTAGACCCATAACATATGTATTAAAAATGCATTAGAAAGAGATAACTAAGATATTTATGATGATTTGAAATTGAAGAAAACCTTTGGATTCCATGGTTGCATCAATAATATCTCAACGTAGTGAGGGTTAGCCACTACTACGCCAGTAACCCGCCAGTAACATCAGGATACAACAAGCATTCAACTAGTGACACAATTTCCTTCAACAGGTAATTAATTATACGTGAAAAAAATGGAGCTCGGAACACTTCCAGAAGGAAGTGAAAACTGAGGCACGCGTTTTAATAAGCCATAAAATCATCGTGCAAACATTTAATACCTGGAAAACACACAGCTGTGTGTTTTACAGGTGATGTTTGCACGAACTGCGGAAATTATTTTCTGCGGAAATGTCAGTCGGCGACAACGGCGTGTGCTCCACGTCTGCAGACTAATTGGTGAAAGCTCATTATTCTTTTCAATTATCAGATAAATTTACCTGTTGCCCAGGCATTGTGCATGTTGCGTTTTTATGTGATGAAATCAGGGGGCGATAAATGCCTCATGTTTCCAAAAAAAGTCATTTTTTCTTCGACAGCCATTAGTATAATATGGCCAAATAATTTGTTTTAAAATACACCCGTGACCTCAGTCTATTGTTAAACAGTAGATTCAGATCTACGAATCTACTGTTATTTTGTATTGGTCAGGTCGGGCACAATATACGGGTTTAACCATGAAACTGCATTTCTAATATTTCGTGGTTTAGCCATACGGACAATGAAATTGAGGTGTTGTATAGCAAATCTTGGAACATCTGCACATATTCTGTGTATTTTAAGTCGAAGAAAAAACTCAATTACAATAAATTCGTAGATCCGAATAAATTATACTCGGCACTTCGCGCCTCGTAAATTCGGATGTACGAATCTATCGAATTTCGTTCTTTCTCTTTGACTTATTATTTCTAGCGCCGAATTGTTCATCAAAATTTCCGCACACTTACATTTGTACCCTGATCCACAATTTCAAATGACTGGAAACGATTTGTCAAATTTGTTTAGACAAAGATTAGGGGCCTAACCCTTAAAGCGCTGTGCTCGTCGGTCCCGCAATGAAAGGGTTAAATCACTCCACCACCAGCCCAGGGCCTAGAGGGTTAAATAAACCTCTGAAATCATACAGAATCAAATTTGACATTCACAGGGTTTACGTTTCCATGGCAACCACAGACAGATAATTGGATTTGCACGAGAAATGAGCTTCGGTAAACGTCTCGTTTTTTTTCACGGATCCGCATTTTATCACAATTACCATGGACAGTGGTGCGCCATCACCAGCAAACACAACACGTTGAAACAATGATGGCTTAACGTTGGCACAGCGTCGTGGACGGTGTGCCAACGTTAAACCAGCACTGGTTCAACTTCTTGTGCTCGCCGAGTTACACGGCATATCACCACCGCATCTGGACTGTGATAAAAACAATAGGCCTAATTATTACAGGCAGGATAACATAATTACAGAGACCAAATATGGTATTCTATTTCCGACTAATAAAAAAGTGGATGAGCTTCTCACATGACGAGATCAGCCAATCACTACCGTCATTCGTTTTAAAGCGTTAATCGCGGCTACAGTTGTTTTCAGCCTCTGTTATTTATCCTTCAAATAAAAACAACTAAACGAGAAATTGGAAAAGAATTTGAAAGATTTACATACATGTTTTGATAAAAGTTGTGTATATTAAATTTTACACTCTTGGAGTTGTGAGTCACGATAGCGAAACACAACTTCGGGTGGCAAAAATCAAGCTACCGTAGATCTGGTAATATTAGCGAGATTTTAATTTTAGAAAAAGGAAAATTCGCGAATTCTAAACTTCGTGAAAAATCACCAAATCGGAAACTCGCGAAAATTTAAACACACGAAAATTACCAGATCTACAGTATATAATCTACCGTTTCAAGTGTTAGCATACACGGGCCTAGCAGCACATGGGTTAGACATGATTCTTGACTATGATTTGGTTTGAAGCGCCTCTGAGCTTGTCATAAAGGGATTTAGGCGTATTAGCAGTGTTATCGATCTATCTATCTCTTGTCCCGATCATCCCGTTATCCTATTTAAATTTTTCACCCACTTGAAGTTGTGTCTCGCCACCGCGACCCACAACTTCAAGTGGGTGGAAATTACTCACATTTGCTATTAATTGGACACAAAACATTGGCAAATATTGATGTAAAAGCAGACGTTTAATTCCCAGTAACAGTCATTTACCCTGCAAATAAAACAGCTTTAAGCGACTATAAACCTTATGCCATAACTAACCAGTAGCGCATGGTTTTCGTTGATTTCTTCCTCAATTATCAACCGATTTTTAAGAAATTTTGTAAATTTTATTTTTTCAACAGAATCCCGATATCCCCGAAAATGTCAGTATTTCAACAGTTAGACCATTTGACTTGTAGTAAATTAAAATTATGACGTCCCTCTTAAAACCCATTAAACTAATTCTAGAATTGTATTACATGTCGAATGGTATAACTTTTGCAATATAAAATAGAATTTTTGCAAAATTTGTTCCGACTTAAGGATAAGACTTGAAAATTGTCTGTGCTAAATTTCAAGGCAATTGGTTCTTAATTGACGGAGAAATCGACGAAAAGCATGCGGTACAGAATTACCAAAATGAATGTGGCCCAGGATATATAGTCTTGCTTGACGCTTCAAGGGTTAAGGTTTTCGCCAGGGTAAAAAATAATTATGCCTTATTACCTCTTGACGCGCTGACATACTTTTGTATCAAGCATGGAGACCAAAGGGTTTTTTCAATTTGAAATCATCATAAATGTCTCAGTTAGCTCTTTCCGCTTCATTTAAATACATATGTTATGGCTCTACCACAAAAACTATTTTTACTCTTACAGTGCGGGAATCGACTTTAGACGTCAGAATCTGACGTCTACAGACGTCAGATTCTGACATCTAAGGTCGAGCCCCGCGCTGTAAAGGTTGATCACGCTAAATATTTACATGTTACTATAGTCGGATTCGTGACTACCCTGAAAGTTTCGCGAAGTTTTAATACGTATTTAATAAGTTAGACCATGTGACATGTAGTAAATGATTAAAAATGTTGCCCTCTATAAACCCATTAGCTTCGTCTCAGAATTGTATTACATGTCGAATGGTCTAACTTCTAAAATTTCATGAAAATTGTTTGAGAATTGACTGAGAAATCCGCGAAATTCCTTAATCCTAGTTGATGAATTTACCCTAGCAACGCGGGGACCGTCTTTATACGTCAAAATCTGACGTCTGTACACGTCAGGTTCTTTTGAAGACGGTCCCCGCACTGAAAGAATTAACATATTTCTAATGGTCGTAGACCCATAACATATGTTTTAAAAATGCATTAGAAAGAGATAACTAAGATATTTATGATGATTTGAAATTGAAGAAAACCTTTGGATCCCATGGCTGCATCAATAATATCTCAGCGTAGTGAGGGTTAGCCACTACTACGCCAGTACCCCGCCAGTAACATCAGGATACAACAAGCATTCAACTATTGACACAATTTCCTTCAACAGTTAATTAATTATACGTGAAAAATGGTGCTCGGAACACTTCCAGAAGGAAGTGAAAACTGAGGCACGCGTTTTAATAAGCCATAAAATCATCGTGCAAACATTTAATACCTGGAAAACACACAGCTGTGTGTTTTACAGGTGATGTTTGCACGAAGCTGCGGAAATTATTTTCTGCGGAAATGTCAGTCGGCGACAATGGCGTGTGCTCCACGTCTGCGGACTAATTGGTGAAAGCTCATTATTCTTTTTCAAATATCAGATAAATTTACCTGTTGCCCAGGCATTGTGCATGTGGCGTTTTTATGTGATGAAATCAGGGGGCGATAAATGCCTCATGTTTCCAAAAAAAGTCATTTTTTCTTCGACAGCCATTAGTATAATATGGCCAAATAATTTGTTTTAAAATACACCCGTGACCTCAGTCTATTGTTAAACAGTAGATTCAGATCTACGAATCTACTGTTATTTTGTATTGGTCAGGTCGGGCACAATATACGGGTTTAACCATGAAACTGCATTTCTAATATTTCGTGGTTTAGCCATACGGACAATGAAATTGAGGTGTTGTATAGCAAATCTTGGAACATCTGCACATATTCTGTGTATTTTAAGTCGAAGAAAAAACTCAATTACAATAAATTCGTAGATCCGAATAAATTATACTCGGCACTTCGCGCCTCGTAAATTCGGATGTACGAATCTATCGAATTTCGTTCTTTCTCTTTGACTTATTATTTCTAGCGCCGAATTGTTCATCAAAATTTCCGCACACTTACATCTGTACCCTGATCCACAATTTCAAATGACTGGAAACGATTTGTCAAATTTGTTTAGACAAAGATTAGGGGCCTAACCCTTAAAGCGCTGTGCTCGTCGGTCCCGCAATGAAAGGGTTAAATCACTCCACCACCAGCCCAGGGCCTAGAGGGTTAAATAAACCTCTGAAATCATACAGAATCAAATTTGACACTCACAGGGTTTACGTTTCCATGGCAACCACAGACAGATAATTGGATTTGCACGAGAAATGAGCTTCGGTAAACGTCTCGTTTTTTTTCACGGATCCGCATTTTATCACAATTACCATGGACAGTGGTGCTCCATCACCAGCAAACAAAACACGTTGAAACAATGATGGCTTAATGTTGGCACAGCGTCGTGGACGGTGTGCCAACGTTAAACCAGCACTGTTTCAGCGTCTTGTGTTCGCCGAGTTACACAGCATATCATCACAGCTTCTGGGCTGTGATAAAAACAATAGGCCTAATTATTACAGGCAGAATAACAGAATTACAGAGTATACAAAATAGGACCAAATATGGTATTCCAACTCCGACCAATGAAAAAGTGGTGGAAATTCTTACATGACGAGATCAGCAAATCACCGCAGTCATTCGTTAAAGCGTTAATCGCGGCTACAGCTGTTTTCATCCTCTGTTATTTATCCTTCAAATAAGAACAACTAAACGAGAAATTGGAAAAGAATTTGAAAGATTGACATACATGTTTTGATAAGAGTTGTGTATATTTGATTAAATTTTACACTCTTGGAGTCACGATAGCGAAACACAACTTCGGATGGGCAAAAAGCAAGCTACCGTAGACCTGGTAATATTCGCGAGATTTTAATTTTAGAAAAAGGAAAATTCGCGAATTCTAAACTTCGTGAAAAATCACCAAATCAGAAATTCGCGAAAATTTAAACACACGAAAATTACCAGATCTACAGTATATAATCTACCTAGCAGCACATGGGTTAACACCCCCCCCCCCCCCCCAGTATGTAGAGGGTCTGATACGTGGCTTTTTGTCGGGGTTTTCCGCTAAATTGGGTTTGCCGTCGGCACCAGCCATTCCGTGTCAGACCAAGGACATGGCCCGAGACATTAACCCAATGCCGGATTATTACATATTGGAAATCTGGTAATTTTCTCGTAATTTAATTTTCGCGAATTCCCGATTTTGAGTCTTTGCACATAATTTAGAATTCGCGAATTTTTATTTTTATTAAGT